>ML781145.1:1833056-1864428 GCA_009831015.1 Picea engelmannii | reverse complement strand
ATCAACAGCACCTGTCTACATCAACGTAGTAAAAACATTCTGTCATATAACGTAACGCATCATAATGAAGGAAAAAGTTTTATCATCATAAAAATCCAGATCACTTGCGAGCAAGTGTCCTCAAAGAATAAGTTTGGTAAGTGTGCCAGAGCGGGATGTTACATTTCCATGATTGTTGTTGTTGGAAGGTTAGATTTGACATTCACATTTCTTATGCTTTCTTGCTATAATATTGCCCCCAACATTGTAGTTATTAACAAAGGATAAAATGCAAGTATGTTAAAATGTAGATATGAGTCCTACCCACTTGTCAAAGTAATATTTTTTGTTGAAGTTTTTCTTTTAAAGTGCAAATCATATTAAATTTTAAGTGAATAGAAACCGTTTTAAAATATTAAATTATTCTTCGAAAGATAAGCTAACCTCCATTGCATATTTTTAAGTTAGGAAAACATAGCATAAGCGATTCCATTTTCTCTAGATCTCTTTCAATAAAGAAGAAGGCCATGTCAAAACTACTTGTCGTTGATGGGTAAGTATAGTTTTATTCAAAAGACAACAAATTTGTGCACCGAGAATGGAAAACATCAAAACCCATCATTGATTATGACAAATTTTTCGATGTAAAAGGTATGGTTACTATTAAATTTGCAATGATTTGTGATGTATCCAAACAAACATGAAAAAATATTTATGTGTGCATGGGCCCACGTTCGAATTGGGGACCTTAGTGTGTGAGACTAATGTTTTCTTACATTTTCTTTTTTTAAGAACAAGGATGAACAAAACACATATGAACTTCCTGAGCTCAAGGTGGCTAGAGCACAAAGTTGCAATGGTCCACTTCTACACATTAGTTCCACCCATTTAATATTTATCAAACCTCAACCTATACTATAGAACCTCAATAGCAAGCTCACAAGAAGCACATTGGAAATCTTTAGGCCCTCCTCTAGATAAACACAGAGACTAACAACCTTCCACTAAGTGACCAGTTTGGTAATAGAATTATTGTCCATCACTATGACAATTTAACCTCATGTGATGGAAATAATGCAAGACTAACATCATAACCAACTACACCACCCCCACACATATGACATTTATATATACAAATTGCATAATAATAAAACTCCAAATTCCTCTTTATTTCAATCCAATAATAAAATAATTAACTATGCAACATTAAAAAATAAAAGAATAAATTATACAACCTACCCTCATTAACAAAGTAATGAGAATATTTTAAACGATATCAAAGAATGTGAATGACCGAAAAAAATAATTAGATATCAAAGAATGTGAATGACCGAAAAAAATAATTAGAATTAAGGAAAAAAAATTATAAAATAAAACTAAATTTTTTAAAACATACTAGTGTCATAAAATTTTCAAAACTAAACTTATAACAACCCTGGATTAAAAAACATAAAAGCTAATCCGATCATGGAATGAAAATTCAAAAAACATAGAAGTTGATCATATGCGGACGTGGAATGAACGTTGATCATATGCCGATAGTGGAATGGAAATTCCATAATCGTTGATCATATGCCGATAGTGGAATGGAAATTCCATAATCGGCGAGCATGCAGACTAAAGCAGGGTTTTGAAATCGTATTGGGGTGCAGACTAAAGCAGGGTTTTGAAATCGTATTGGGGAGCGTGTAGACTAAAGCAGACTTGGGGAGCGTGCAAAATAAAGTAGGCTTTTGTCAAGGGGAGTGTGCAGACTAAAGCAGACTTTTGGCAAGAGACCGTTCCGGAATTGAGAAATTAATGGATCGTGTTGTTTTGAGGATCGTGGAAGACGCAGAGGATGTTTCGTTGGCTTGGAAGGTGAAAAGAATTAGGATTTAATGTTGGAGAGGAGAAAGAGAGACTGCCACAGAGTAGATCCATAATATTTTGGGTTGGAAGAAAGGAGAATGCGACGGAGCAGAATTATTTTGGGGTTAGAAGGGCAAAGAGGAAAGGGAGAAGAATGCAGTGCAGAGAAGAGAAGAGAAGGGAAGGGAGAAGAACGCAGTGCAGTGAAGAGAATAGAGAATGTTTTATTGGTATTTTATTTGAGTTCAGCATGGCCCTGGATATTTTGCTTTGCTTTCTGTGTGTTTTGTTTTTCAATTTTTTTCTTCTGGATTTGTGTTTTGGGTTTCTTTCAATTTTTTTCTTTTTGATTTGTTTTTATTTTGGTTTGGTTTGATTTGTTGGGGTCAATAAAAAAAATGCCATCTGTGCACCAAAGGAGATTCGGGTGAGAAAGAAGAGCAGATGCAGGTAATAATGTGAATGCAGATGGAGAAGAGAATGCCAAATCACTGGTTAATAAAGGCAGTGCCCATGTAGAGAGATACCAGATGCAGAGGAATTTCTCCCGATAAGTGATTATATTCTTACATCCTTTTAACTTGATGAAATATTTTTATTCTTTAGTTGTTTCAAACCCTAGGATGACAAAACTTTTGAGGTGTGTTAGTTCCCTCTGTTTCATCTTTTTGTCACGATGAAATGTTCTTATTTTTTTTGTTTAGGTGGGTTGGCATATACATAAATATTATCAACCCTGGGATTTATCAAACCTTAGGTTAGGTGGGTTGGCATATACAAAAATATTATTAACCCTGGGATTTATCAAACTTTAGGATGATAAAATAATTGAGGTGTGGTTCGTTTCATCTGAAATCCACATCGAAATCTACAGTTCTTTGCACTTAGTTTCAAACCTGCATACTTGAAGTGATAATTATTATATGACAGTGAGACGTAGAATTGTTATAAGTGTGTATTTTGAGCTGAAATGAGGTAGAATTGTTACTTGTGAGATGTGAAACACGAGATTGGATGCATTTAATGAGAAGAACATCTTCTTGATCACCCAGTACTTTCACCTGCCTGCAAATCCAGCGAAATTGAATCTCTGTGGGTGACATGACAGTGCATCCCACAATTAAACCACAACCCTATTCACATAATTTATACATAAATGCGACCTAAAACCAGTCGGGTTCCCCATAGATATCAGAAATGGAACCAGGTATAACATATACAGTGCTAAATTTGAGCTCAGGTACAGTGCTATGATTTCTGTCTTGTAAAAACGTCCACTCCAATTGTGATGCTATGCTTTTTTCAATTTTATCAAATTTTTTTTATATATAAAATTATGCTGCTAATTGTGATGCTATGCTTTTTTTTCAATTTTATCAATTTTTTTTTTATATATATAATTATGCTGTTAATGACACCATTGATATTACTAATGAGACCATTTTAATTTGAATGTTGTTTTTAATTTATTTATTTTTTTCATTTTAAGAAATATTCTTCCTGTTGTATTTTAACTTGAAGAACGATGTTATTCATATTTCAGTTTCTAAAAGGAAATGCTAAAGCTAGATGAGAACTTGGTATGTACAGTGCAATGGATGTATTAATTGCACAAGATTTTTATTTAATTATTAAGTAGTAACTTTTCTTTTAATTGCACACTTTTTTTTTTAAATGGTAGATAATTATTGCTTCTTAAAAACAATCACAAGTACAGTGGGGAAAGATATTGCTTTTATTGAAGTTTTTTTTTTTTTTTTATATATAAAATTATGTTGCTAATAACACCATTGATATTAATAATGAATTGATTTATTTGGTATACTGTTATTTATTTATTTATTTATTTTTAAATATTCTTCTTGTTTTATTTTAACTAGAAGGACGATGCTATTCATATTTCAGTTTTTTCCAATTCCAATCGAGACGAGGTTTATGAAGGCAATGCTAAAGCCAGATGAGAACTTGGTATGTACACTTTCATTTATTTCAGTTTCATTTATTTACAAGTGCAAAGGATGTATTAATTACATAGCTTTTTTTTTATGTTAAGTAGTTACTGCGTTTTATGAAAGGCAATGCGAAAACGAGATGAGAACTGGTATGCCCACTTTCATTTTGATACACAATTTTATTTATAAGTGCAGAGGATTAATGTAGTGTCCATCAGAGGATTTTTATTTAATTACACAGTTTTTTTTCATGTTAAGTGGTTACTGTTTTTTAATTAATTGAACAATTTTTTTTAATTAATTGAACAATTTTTTAATAATAGGTAATTATTAATGGTTAAAAACAATTACAAGTACAGTGTGGAGAGATATTAAGATGGGATGTCGAGTACGGTGAGTTCTTCTCATTGTGATCCATTATTTCATTTTATTATTGTTAAATAATATATTATAAGACAATTCAACTTTTAGGTTTTTTTCCCAGCAGAGAGAATATTTTTCTTAGAACATGGAGAACAAAAAGATTTTAAATGATACATTCAATGTATGTTCAACATCAACTTACTTTTACATCTGTATTTTATGATTGCCTAGACATCTTTATCTTTGAAGACGAAGAATGTTATTTTTTCCATGTACATAGAAATATATATTAATAAAAATATTATGTTTGGGAAGGGCTGACCCCTTCCTTAGTCATCAAGGATAACGATGACCAAGGTAAGCCATCTCTAGGTTTTTTTTTTTCATTTTTTTTCCAACTTAATTTTAATTTCATAACAATGTTTATATTATATAATAATTTTTTATTTAATTTTAATTAGTTATATTTCACACATTTATATGGTTTTATATTAATTTTAATTAGTTATTTTTCATATTAATAATATTAATTTATGTGGTTTCATATAATTTTAATAAGTCAATATTCATATTAATGATAATAATTTAATTTTGTGGTTTTATAAAAAAAATTAATTTGTTTTAAAATGTTATATTGTTTTTACATCTAATATTATGTGTTTGGTAATATTTAATAAAATTGAAAAAAAATATATATGATAATATGATGATTTAAAATTAACTTATATTTTTGGGTGTTATGGTAATGTACTGATTTAAAAAAATAAAGTTTATAATCATGTGCTTTTTTTTAATGATATGGTAATATGATAATTTAAAAAGTAAATTTATTACAATCTTTTATAAACGATAAAACAATGTGATAAAGTCTAATAATTATTTTTGAATGATAGAGTAAATTTAAAGAAATATTTTTTTAATTATAAAACAATGTCTAAAATTCAAGTTTTATTATAACATTTTTTAATTTGATAATGTGATGATATATAAATTCATAACAAATTTAACAATGTCTAAAATTTAAGTTTTATTATAACAATTTTTAATTTGATAGTGTGATGATATATAAATTCATAACAAATTTTTTGAAGTATAAAATAATGTTTAAATCTAAGTTTTATCATACCATTTTTTAAATTTGATAATATGATGATTTAAAAAAATACAGTTTATAACAATGTGTTTTGTAATGAGATTGGTAATATAATTTGAAAAATAAATTTACAACAATGTTTTTGGTAACATGATGATTCAAAAAGTAAATTTATGACAAGTTATATAAATAATATGATAAAATTTTAAATGGTAAAACAATGAGAGATTTTCAAAAGTTTTTTCTAACAAGTTTTTTTTTTTTAAATGATGTAATCATTTTAATGCAATGTATTTTTGAATGATAAAGCAAGTTTTCACAATGTATTGATTTAAAATATAAATTTATAACATTTTTTTTGGAATTATAGGTAAATGTAATAATTTAAAATTTAAGTTTATGGTAATGTTTTTAAATGATATTGCAATGAGTTGTAATAATAAAGATAATAAAATATAAATTCATAACATTTTTTTGGAATTATAGGAAAATATAATAATTTAAAATTTAAGTTTATGGTAATATTTTTAAATGATATTGCAATGAGTTGCAATAATAGTGATAATAATAACGATGATGATGTAATGTTTCTAAAATGATATGGTAATGTGAGGGTTCAAATTGTAAATTTATATTTTTGAAATGAAATACTAACGTGATGATTTAAAATGTAAATTTAATGATAGGGTAAATTTTGACAATATAAGGTTTTGTGTTTTAATGATAGGGTAAATTTTGACAATATAATGATTTGAAGATTAATTTTGTAAAAGACTTTTAAAATGATTTGGTAATTTTTTTTTAATGATAATATGAAGTGATGATTTGATTATAAAATTTATGGTAGCATTTTCAATGGTATAGCAATTTGATGAATGATAAGATAATGTGATGATTTATAAATAAAGTTTATGATAACATCTTTTAATCATGGCATTGTTTTATGAATGATAAGATAATGTGATGATTTATAAATAAAGTTTATGATAACATCTTTTAATCATGGCATTGTTTTATGAATGATAAGATAATGTGATGATTTATAAATAAATTTTATGATAACATCTTTAATCTGCAATGTTTTGGAATTGGAATGTTATGGTGATAGGATGAATTAAAAAATAAATTTGTAGTAAAGTGTTTTGAATGATATGGTAATATTTATTACTGATATAGTAATGTGTAATAATAATAATGAAATGTTTTCTATATGATAAAGTAATGTAGCTATTAAGAAAATATATTGATAGTTAGTTTTTGTTGAATGATATGATTAATTTTTAAAATAATAGAACAATGTGATGATTAAAAAATAACAGTTTAAAATAAATTTTTTAATGTGTAATAATAATATGATGTTTTGAAAATATTTATAATTTTTTAAGTAATTTTTTTGAAAAGTTTATGATAATAAATTTAAATATTTATAAGTTTTTAAGTATATTTTTTGAAGGATAAAATAATGTGATGATATGAAAATAAAGTTTATGATAGCACTTATAAATATTTTCAAGTTTTTAAATGTGGTATTTGTTTTTGAATAATAAGATAATGTGATGATATGAAAACAAATTTTACCATAATAGTTATAATCATAATAATAGTAATATTAAATGGTAATTTGATAATAATAATAATAATAATAATAATATGATATGAAAATGTGATGATTTAATAAATAAATTAATAAGTTTTTAAATGACAAGTAAAATATTTTGAAGATAGTTCCTGAGGTGTAGGATAGTGGGTGACGGAGTGTGTTGTTAAGCCACTCCATGTTGAAAAGTTAACAAACAAACAAAAAAAAATTGAAGATAATTTTTTTAATAATATGACATGATAATTTTTTTGAATGATAAAATATTGAGATTTGCAAATAAAAATTTCGATAACCTTTTTTTTATTAATAAAATATGGTTTGTATAACAATATAATAATAATAGTTTATGATAATATTTATTAATGATATAGTAATGTGTAGTAATAATAATAATAATAATACAATGTTTTTTAAATGATAAAGTAGTGGTTTGTATAACAATATAATAATAATAGTCCCCGAGGTGTAGGACAAGAGTGTGTTGTTAAGCCACTCCGTGATGTTAAAGTCACCGGTTCGAAACCTGCGGGGACAAAAAATCCAACCATGTTAAGGGTTGGTGTGGCTCAGGCCGGGTGCGATCCACAGGTTAATCGCGTAGCCAACAGGCCCCGCACAAATTAACAAACAAAAAAAACAATATAATAATAATAGTTTATGATAATAGTTTATGATAATGTTTATTAATGATATAGTAATAATAATAATAATAATAATAATAATAATAATAATAATAAATGTTTTTTAAATGATAAAGTAGTGTGATGATTGTTTTTTAAATGATAAAGTAGTGTGATGATTGTTTTTTAAATGATAAAGTAGTGTGATGATGAAGATAATTAGTTTTTTTAACAATATGATTAATATTTTAAATAATAGGATAATGTGATGATTAAAAATAATGTTTAAGGTAATTTTTTTATAATGTGAAAATAACAATAATAATAATATGTTGTTTTGAAACTATTTATAAATTTATAAATATGATAAATATTTTTTGAAGAATAAGATGATGTGATGATATGAACATAACCTTTATCATAATACATTTAAATATTTATAAGTTTTAAAGTAAATTTTTAGAAGGATAAAATAATGTGATAACATGAAAATAAAGTTTATCATAATACTTTTAATCATAATGATAATAATATTAGATGGTAAATTGATAATAATATTAATATGATATGAAAATGTAATGATTTGAAAAACAAATTTGTGATTTTTTAAATGATCTTAGTAAAATATTTTGAAGATAATTGTTTTTAATAATATGAGATGATAAAAATTTTGAATGATAAAATATTGTAATTTGGAAATAAACTTTTCGATAACATTTTTCTTCTTAATAAAATGGTTTGTGTAGTAAAAACAAAAAAAAACAATGAAATGGAATGAGATCTTAAAAATTAGTTTTTTAAATAATAAACAATATAATAATATAAATAAGCTTTATGGTAACCTTTTTTAATGATATGAAATGAAATAATAATAATGCAATGAGATTATAAAAGGTTTTGCCGTAATATATTTTTAAATATAATGATGTAAATCTATGATGATTTAGACATCAAAAATCAAAATTAATATTATACATTTTTATTTTTTAATAATAATAAAATAGTATATAACAATGTGATGATATAAAAATTGAAATTTGTAATTTTTTTAATAATATGGTTGAGTTGATAAAAAAATAAGTTGTATTTTGTTTTATTAAAATTAGCATTTTAAAAATAATATTAATATGATAATGATTTAAAACATATAATTATAATGATATTTGTTATAATAATAAAATAATGTGAGAAGACTTAAAATTTAATTTTATATGAATTGAATAATAATAAATTATTTTATTGTTTTAAAAATGATGATAGAAGAAAAAAATCTTTTTAACTTGATAAAAATATTTTTAAATAAAATAAATAAATAAAGTTATTGAAATGCTGATTTAATAAATTTATTTAAAAAATGATGATTGAATTTATTTTTTTAAAGTTAATATATAATTTTTAAATAGAAAAACAATATGGTAATGATTTAAAAATAAAATTATTATGTTTTTTAATAATATTATAATAATAATATACAGTTATTATATTTTTAATAATGTGATGATTTATATTTTCCCTCGGATAGGGTGACACATGGAGAACACATGTTAACAGGCATGTTGGCAATCAGTGGTTTTTATCCTTGGCATTTGGCTCTAGTTTACCATCTTCTCCTCGTTGTTATGTTTCGAGCTTGCAAATCCTTAATAATTCACCCTTTGTTTTTC
Source organism: Picea engelmannii (assembly GCA_009831015.1). NCBI lineage: Eukaryota > Viridiplantae > Streptophyta > Pinopsida > Pinales > Pinaceae > Picea > Picea engelmannii. Next base: position 1,855,306 of record ML781145.1, on the reverse strand, counting down.
TTTCGCACCTCTGGCCACCGCACCATCTTCTTCTTCCCCCACTGCACTTCACCTAGCCATGCCTCATGAGAGAGGTAAGTCCCAACGTAATCCAACCCACTACACTCAGGTCAACAGGCATAAGCACATGGGACCAACCTCTCTCTACCCTTCCAGGCAGCAACTTGGACCACTTACCTTACTCTGACTAAAATTAGTATGAAACTGCACATCGAGAGAAGTTTTGAGAGCTATACAAGAGAAGTTTGACAAAGCAAAAGGAGAAGTAAACTATGATTTGGAAATTTTTGCAGGAGACTTTATTGAAATATTCGAGAAGACCGCAGAAGCTCATCCTAAATGGAAAGAGAATTTGGAATATCTGTTGGTTTTGGCTCGACAGTGTGATATGATGTCGCTTGGGGATTTTTGGCTGCAATGTGAGGGAATCATGCAATTTTGCAGGGATTAAAGGGATTAAAGGAAGTAAACTTTACCATAAAGCAGTTTGCAGTTTTGTGGTGTTTCCCAAAAACAAGTGTTGCAGATGATGAGAAGTATGGCCGAGATGGACAGAAGTAGAAGCAGATCAAGCGAAAGCAAAGAAGCAGAAGATTTCATCTCCACAAAACCGGTTTGTTGACTCCTTCGTTCCTTGATTGCTAAATAACTTCTGCTTTCATTTTATCTTAAAGGTATGTGTCATCTACCTGTAAACACATTGAATAATAACAACCATGGCTTTATTAAGATATTCATATTTAAATATAATTTTAAATGAATCAACGAAGGAATGAAGGTGAAAATGAATCAACGTAGGAATGAAGGAGCCTGCAGCACCTGCTTGGGCTTCATCGACCAATTTCTTGAGGAGGAAATGAGGCTTGGGCTTCATCGACCGATTTCTTGAGGAGGACATGACATCCAGAGGATAGGAAACTATGAGCTAAAGGACTGATTAATTTAGTATGAAAATCTAGGGAACCGTTTGCATGGTACTGTAGGTGGCAGTGGAGGGGAAAGACTGATGTTGTGTGTTTTGAACAACTTTTTTGTACGTATAATAAAAAAAACTATACTATAAACATTTGAGGAATCTTAACATTTAATTTTAAGAATTAATGTTAGACATAGATTTAGCATTAATTTGTACAACTCAAAAATCTTGAAACCTCTCTCAACAATGTGAAGCTTATCCTAAGTTTACCTCGATATGAGGCCAAATAAGACGTCGAATTAAAAACATAAGACAAAAAATGAAATTTTAGCTAGAAAATTATATGGATCGATAAATACTTTGATTAAAATGCTTTATTTGTATTGATTTAAGTGTAGGGATTGAAAAACTAATTACTATTAATTCTTCAGGCTCTATTTCTAAGATTCAACGAGATAAAATGTGATGCTATAGATATATCCAATAGGGAATGCATTCTTGGCTTGTAGACCAAGGTTGATATTGGATTCATTTTGACTAAACATTTAAGTTACTAGGAACACGGTCCTTTATGTTGCAAGAACAATCAAATAATATTTACATGTTGTAATTCAATAAGTAGAGAAATGGATAACAAATCCCATGGTATTGGATATTAAATTTGAAATAAGCATGAAAGTATAAAAAATCATCCATGTGGATTACTCCTCTTATTAGGTATTATTTAAGTTACTAGGAACACCCTTTATGTTGCAAGAACCATCAAATAATATTTACATTTTACAATTTAACAAGTAAAAAGAATTGAGAAATGGATAACAAAGTCCATGGTGTTGGATATTAAATTTGAAATAAGAATGAAAGTATCAACCTCATAACACAAAAGGGAACCTCATAAACATTGAAGGGGAAATAACACAAAAGGGCACCTTCCATAGGATGATGGATGTATTGTAGGTAACCATAAGGAGATGTTCATTTTAAATAAAAATAAAATGATATGCATAGTTTTATATGATGCAATGTAAACAATGTAAACAATGGTTACAATAAATTTAGTTTCCCTAATTTTCATTTAATATTGAATGTACACATCGATGTGTAATACAATTTACTTATTATCGTATGATTCACTTAAGATTCATGTTTAAATAGAGAATTTCTTGTAGAAGTGTGATTGTAGGTGCACCATAGTGGAATATAAGTATTAGATGCATTACCATTAAGGAGATGAGATTTGATATATATTTTTTTGAGTGTGGAGACATCAAGAAGGGACTCTTCTCTATGTATTAAATATAAAATATAATTACAATTTTTACTTTTACTTTTACCATTGCATTTCGTTGTCAATTTTCCATTTCTCTTTTGTAGTACTAATGTGCCTAATTAAATTGAGACTTCTCTACCGCCTTGCTAGTAATTTACTATCCATACATCATTGCCATCCACTATTCTTAGTAAGGTTTTTAAATTTCTTTCTTAAAACAATGTTTTTTCTTTATTCTAAATTCATTGCTACAAAATCTTAAGAGTAAGAACCAAGGCAAGCAACGAAGACACATAAGTGGTTGTTCGTTGAGTGAGTTCGCTCTAAGTTCTCTCGGTCGAGAGATGAGTCTGTCTAGTTTTTCAAGACTTTGGTTGTGATTCTGGTTTTGTATATGACCGAAACAATTTTATGAGAAGTCTATAATGGAGTCATCTTAGTAGTACATGCATAATATAAGAGAAAGTGCATGGTGCCTTGTGTTAGCGATTGTTTTTGTCTTAGGCACAAAAGCACCCAGGTCTGCAGAATGACCGGGAAACACCCAAGCGCAAAAGCAGAAGGATCTCCTTTCTAGTTACGAGTCAAGCGAGCGGGCAAGGTTTTTCTGTCAATAGCCAAGATCCATACACGAAGCAGATCAACGGTCATCGGGATCTCGGGGCTACCAAGTTACCCGACATATAGCACCAAGGAAACCTCCTATATTTCAAGGCTGAATCTGGGTCGTCCGATCCAGTGACGCATGGCGCAGGATCCAGTCACACTGGCGTATCGACATTCGAGAGTTCAAGGGGTAAAATTCCCCATCTCTTCGCCTTTCGATACCCCGAACCCCGAAATGCCGATAAGCGTCCTTTAAGGCCCGGCCCACGGTCCTAGCACCAGGTCACGTCAAGCGAGCCTGAGAACGAGCGCGATACCCTGTTAAGCGGAGAGTGCTACCTCGGTCGGTCATCTTAAGGACATGCGGCAGGCATCCGTGCCATTTCGGCATTCGGGAGTTCGTGGGGTGAAAATTTTATGTCTTTGAACATCGCGAAACCCCGAACCCCGACAGCACCGAAAACACTGAAATTGGGGCCCGCAACTTCACAAAGCATTTCCAGCCATCCATCTAAAGGGAACACCTGGCAGCAAATTGGGCCATCTTGACGTTTCGCCCATCGCGACTCCAAGGCACAAATGGGTAGCTCTGTTATATTTCGATGCACGAGATGACGGGAGAGTCCCTGGCCCGGGCCCACAGCAGCGTTGGGTGAGTTCAAAACCATCAGATCCCAGAGGGACGCATGGCTCCAGATTGAGCCGTCTCGGTGTTTCGCTCATTGCGATTTCAAATTTCAGGAGTAGCTCCTTCCCATTCGCGAACGCTGAAAGCACGTGGTCACAGTCCGTGGTCATTTGGAGGGAGGAGCTGCGTAAAGAAGGCCAAAGGCACCAAGTTCATTTACAGAGGGGATCATCACGATCTCTAGGCACCATCGGACCCGATCTCAATACCATTTCTAGCATTGAAGTAAATGAAGACAAGAGCGGGTGGTTGAAACCTCCTTTCATTCATTAAGTGAGGAGAATGGAGAGTCTGGCGAGCCGCCTGCTTGGAGAAGTCCTGTGCATCGATTTTCTCAAAGAAGCCATGCTGAAGTCCTCGACTCGACAGAGAAGTCTGCGCACGGTAGCCCAACACTTAATGGCTCAGCTACCCTCCTTGTAGGAGCCATGCGTAGTTAAGATGGCGCTTAAAGAAAGATATTGGTACGAGATTGACTGAAGGGACACCAAACCTTGGCTGACTGGGCACGCCTCTATGAGGTGAATTTTCCTGAGTATATATACTTAGTCTTTGTATTTTTGTAAGCATCAATGGTAGAGCAAAGCTCTCGACTAAAAATCTTCAATAACCATTCTAGTTCTTGGGTTGTGCATCTGTATATGAGATTTATTGTTTTATGACAAACAATTTTCTACTTCATCTAAGCTTTCATCTCATACTAGAGAGTTCATGGAGGACTAATCTGCATGAATTGTTGCAGTTATGTCATGATAAAGGATTTATCATTGCATCATTGTATTCTCTGGTTTTCTACGTTTGAATGTAAGAAGATCTTGCATTTGAATGCTTTCTTCCCCCAGTCTGCTAGAAACCTAATGTTTATGACAAACCTTTGCACTCTTCTTATATAAGTCTTCCCCCTGCTCACCCTTATTACAACTTACTGTTTGAAGTTTATCTAAGACCTCACTTACCCATGCATGTCTGGCCTAGTTTCAGAGTTGAAACAATATGGTTCTGAGTTTACTTCCATTTGATCATCCATTTTATAAACAAATCGTGACACTAAACTGAAGGGTGTCGGGCTCTGCTCCTGCTGCAATCCAGGATTGACTTCCGACGCTAACATTTCTGGCGCCGTTGCCGGGGACGAAGTTGAATATCTTCCCTGAGATTGAACAACAATGATTAACTGATTCTGAAGGTGCATCAGATATCAGAATTATCAAGATTGTTGCTATGCACCTGGTGACTCCATTGTGACGACCCCACTGGGGCTAACCTTCCATATTAATTGTGTCTTTCAGAGGCAGGCATACGTGGTCTCATCCACAACTGCCTCTAGCTATGCCTGAAACAGATCCAGAAGTGGTGCTCAGAAGGGGAAAGGCCTCTGAAGAAGAAGCGTCCACCACCAAACCAGGTAATCCACCATATCTTTCTGTGGGAAATCCTTTCTCTCCTCCTTAGTTTCTGGATAGACTTGTTTCTGAAGTTTCCCGTTTCCTAAATTTCGGGAGTGTTCCTGTTGAGTTTTCCTCTCCTGGTCTGCGACCGGAGGGACAAGACCTTGTCACTCCCCTCTCCCCTGAAACTGTACCTTGGCGTGGACTCAGGACCAAAGAAGATTTCCCCACTCCTTTCTTTACTACTCCTGTGCAAAGAAAAACACCTACTAACTTGAGCTCATTATCCTTCTCCTTAAATCCCCTCTTGTTTCCCACTCTACTTCAAGACTCATTCCCAGTAGCCCCCTCGCGAACCCCTTCTTCTCCCAGTTCTCCTCCGCCTAATATTCCTATGGCTGGTGCTAATCCCCCTCTGAATAGAATGGACACCATAGTTGCTGCTAGATATGCTCCCTTAGTCCTACCCCATCCTATGAATCCTCTCCCTACTGGAGACTACTTGAAGTACATGCCCAAGTTCACTGGGGAAGGAGACATAACTATCGAAGAGCACCTGGCTGCTTTCTACAGTTATGCAGACAACCTCAACATTGAAAATGAATATGTCTGGATGAGAGTCTTCGTCCAGAGCCTGGATGGCGAGGTGAGGAAGTGGTTTAGAGGATTGGCTCCAGGGTCAATTGCTGGGATTGAAGCTCTAGATAGTGCTTTTCTGAGGCAGTGGGGAGATAGGAAGGATTTCATGTATTACATGACAGTGTTTGGGTCTTTGAAGAAGATGTATGGAGATTCTATCTCTAACTTCTCCAAAAGATTCAATAAGATGTATAATAAAATCCCTGCCGAAATAAAGCCTTCAGAAGCCTCGGCCAAAATTTCTTATGCTAGTGCATTCAGCCCCGATTTCTGCCTATTATTGAGAGAAAGAAGAGCCACCTCCTTGGCTCAAATGCAAGATGCAGCCATAGAAGTGGAATCTAATGTATTAGCAGCCGATAGATTGAGAAACAAGGCCGATGCAGACAGGAGAAAGGGAAGGTCGGAAGCCTCGACTTCTGACCCATCAGTGCCCCACCCTCAAGTGGATGAACTGAACAGGATGGTGAAATCTCTGTCTGTAGAGATGGAGAGAATGAGGGTGGAAGGGAGGCAAGAATACAAGGGCCCTCAGAACACCGAAAATAAAGGAGGTTTTAGGAGGCCAAATAATTTTACTCCCCCGAATATGCAAAGAGAGAAGGGAAGAGATAGAGAAGACCAGAAATTTCAGGCCCCTTTTTAAAACAATCTTGTGGCCGAGGGGGAAGAGGGAGAAACAGACGAGCTTGATCCTGAAATCCATTGCCTCGGAGACACTCCTCCTTTTCCTCATCTCACTCAATCATCCTACGAGGAGTCTCTCATGGATAGTCAACTGAATGAACTAAGCAAGGGAGACAAGGCTAGTGGCAACCCAGGCAGATATGGTCTGAGGTCAAAGAAAAGACTATAGCACCTGATGTTCCTGAGCATTCCACCAAGACAGAGAAACCTTCCCATGAAGCAGCAGACAGTCATAGAGGTAAGAAGACCCAACCCCTCTCTCCCATTATCCAGAGTCATGCTCCTGAAATAAGAGAAATCACAAAGCTCTCATCTTCTTTTAATTTCGAGCATGAAATTCAAAAAATCAGAATCCCTGTGCCCCTGACAGAATTGACTAAACATGAAGGGTTCAAAAAATTCTTCTCTAAGCTTTTACAGTCTGAGGTCTCAAGCCTTCCCACAGACTCCATCAATTTTCAAGATGAAAAACCTGCAGTTATTTTAGGTCCTATGGTAGAAGATAGGAATGACTCATCCCCTCCCTTCTACACTTCCTTGAACATACATGACAAGGTACTGCACAACTGCTTGATGGATTCAGGGGCTTCTCACAACCTCATGCCCAAAACTGTCATGGAAGAATTAGGGTTAAAAGCCACTCGAGCCTATCATGACCTCTATTCTTTTGACTCCAGGAAGGTTCAATATCTTGGGGTTATCAAAGACTTCGTCATGACCTTGTTTCAGTTGCCCATGAAAAGTGTGGTCATGGATATTGTAGTGGTTGATGTCCCCCCCAAGTTCAGTATGTTGTTGTCAAGATATTGGATAAAAATACTGGGGGGAACCTTGCAGATGGACCTCACATATGCTACTATCCTAGTGTTCGGAGGAGAGCATAGAAGGCTATATATGGAATCCCAATTGGTCTATATAATCAGTGATGAAGCTAATCCTACCAACCATCCCATTTTCTCCTTGGACACTGATTTAGGTTCCAGTTTACTGCAACTCACTCATGCTCCCAAGCCTCCTCTTGAACTTAGAAAGAAACCCACTTCTCCTCGTGAACTTCCTCCTTCCATCACCCCTGTTTGGAAAAAAAATTTGATGGATCCTGTTTCAGGGAAGGCGCTGGTGCTGGGGTGTTTTTTGTGTCACCTGCCCAGGAAACCGTATCTCTGTCATACAAATTAGAATTTGAAACCACCAACAATGTGGCAGAATATGAAGCCCTTGTTATAGGATTAAGAGCTGCAAGGGAAATGGGAATTCAAGAGGTAGTAGTGTTCGGAGATGCAGAGTTGGTGGTCCAACAGATCAGAAGCACTTATCAAGCTAAGCACCCTCGACTCAGAAATTATAGGAATGAAGCATGGGACTTAATTGACAATTTCTTCTTAGCTTTCAATATATCTTTTATGCCAAGGGAGGATAATGCTGTGGCCGATTCTTTAGTTGTCTCAGCCAGCTTGCTCAAAGTTTCTCTACCATCCATAGTCCACTCTGATATTGAAATAAAATATAGGCCCTCTGTACCAAACAATGTCAAGCATTAGAAGGTATTCGAAGATGATCAGGAAATTGAAACATTTCTCCGATCCGTTGATGAATTTTCTGCGTTGCACATCGATCGGGATCCTAACACAGAAGATGACTCTCACCCTGAGGTGTTTTTAAATAAAATTGCTAACCACCAGATTATTCAACTACCTAGCAAACACATCCCGAGGGGACTAGTCCCATTGGAAAGATTGTTCGATGGGAATGATGTGACAATAAAGGGTAGAGTTGCGGATGAAGATGCTGATACAACTGAATGCAACATCGACACACCAGAGGATCCCAAGTTTGTTAAGTTGTCAAGCAGTTTGACCACAGAGCAGAGGGCCGAATATACTGAGTTGCTGAAAGAATTTGCTGACGTGTTTGCATGGACATACGAAGACCTCAAAACGTATGATGCATCCATCATTGAACACAAGATCCCACTAAAGGAAGATGCTAAGCCATTCAGGCAGAAGCTAAGACAGATAAACCCTATGTTGCTACCGGTCATGGAGAAAGAAGTGAAGAAGTTGTTAGAAGCCCAAATCATTGTCCCCTTGAGATATTCCGAATGGGTATCCAATTTGGTTCCCGTAAGGAAGAAAAGCGAAGAAATCAGGCTTTGTGTCAACTTCAGGAACCTGAACAGGAGCTCAAAGAAAGACAATTATCCCCTGCCCAACATGGAGCACATATTGCAAAGGGTAACCGGTGCATCTAGGATTTCCATGATCGATGATTTTTCTGGCTATAATCAGATATCGGTCATGCCTGAGGACAGAGAGAAGACAACCTTCACCACTCCTTGGGGCAAATTCATGTATGCTAAAATGCCATTTGGGCTAATGAATGCAGTAGCAGTGTTTCAACGAGCCGTGGATATAGCCTTCATCGGAGAAAAAGACCAGTTTGTAGTGATCTACCTAGATGACATCACGGTCTTCTCCGGGTCTGATAAGGAGCACTGTTGCCACTTAAGGAGAGTTTTCTCGAAGTGCCAGAGATTTGGTATTTCCCTAAATCCCAAGAAGTCCATGTTTGCTATGAAGGAGGGGAAGTTATTAGGCCATATAGTATCAAAAGAGGGAGTGAATATTGATCCTAGTAGGGTAGAAGCAATTCAAACCTTATCGCTTCCCAGGTCCAAAAAAGAGGTTCAGGCCTTTTTGGGGAAAATTAATTCTCTAAGGAGGTTTGTCTCAAATTTTTCCGAGCTAGTGAAACACATCACGACCATGCTCAGGAAGGGAAATGAAGTGAAATGGACCACTAAGCCCAGGACTTCTTTTTCCCAAATAAAAAGGGCATTGACTGAGACACCTGTGCCGATCAGTCCTAACTATTCCAAAGAATTCCTAATTTTCTCCTTTGCCTCTTTTGATACAGTAGCAGTGGTCTTGTTGCATAAAAACGAGGAGGGACATGAGCAACCCATCGCCTTCTTCAGTAAGACATTAAGAGATGCAGAGACCAGGTATGAGATCATGGAGAAGCATGCCTATGCCTTAGTGAAAGCCCTCAAAGATTTCAGGATCTACGTCTTGCATTTGAAGGTGACAACATACGTTCCTTCAGCTTCCGTAAAGGACATTCTTGTACAGGCAGACATAGATGGGAGAAGAGGCAAATGGATAGAAAAAATTATGGAATTTGACTTGGAAATAAAGCCCACCAAGTTGGTTAAGGGGCAAGGTCTAGCCAAGATACTAGCTGAATCCAATTGTGAAGCCTTGGGAGTTAGTTTCATCAACGCTCGCTTAGGAACTCAGCAAGCTGAGTTGCCTAGCCAACTCTCTCAAGATGGCTTATCGCTGGAAGATTGCGCCTGGTATAGTGACATTCTATACTTCCTGCAGGAGTTAAAGCCCCCCGATGGAATGGGTAAAAGAAAAGAGAGAGCTTTAAAGCTCAAGGCGGTCAGATATTGTCTCATTGACCAAATCTTGTACTGGAAAGACCCTCTAGGGGTATTTTTTAGATGCCTGGACCCGCAAGAGGCCCAGAAGGTTATGTTTGATTTTCACAGTGGCCTTTGCGGAGGTCATCATTTCTGGAAGACCATAGCTCACAAGATACTCTAAGCTGGGTATTACTGGCCCACTTTATTCCCAGATGTCTGCCGAGAAATTAGAGCTTGGATCAAGTGCCAAAGGTTCTCAGGAAAGCAACAACTCAAACCACTGCCATTGAAGCCTATAGTATCTTCAGCACCTTTTTAGCAGTGGGGGTTGGACTTCGTTGGAGAAATTCATCCTCCCTCAACTGGTCAGCACAGATGGATCCTGACTGCAATGGATTATTTCACCAAGTGGATAGAAGTTGTCCCCACCATAAGCGTATCACACAAAGTAATTATCAGCTTCCTGGAGGCTATCATAGCCAGATTTGGCTGTCCCAGCAGGATCGTCACTGATAATGCTACTTCTTTCAAGTCTGAGCCTCTAATTAAGTTCTGTGAGCAGTTCCAGATCTCACTAATTCACTCCACCCCCTACTATCCCCATGGCAATGGTTTAGAAGAGTCCTCCAACAAAATCCTAATAAGTATCATCAAAAGACTGTTAAAAGACAACAAAAGGGCTTGAGATTCAAAGTTGAAGTTTTCTCTATGGGCTGATCATGTGACAACGAAGAAATCTCCGGGCACTTCACCTTTTCAGCTAGTCTACAGAGCAGAGGCGGTTTTCCCTACTCATCTCGCCTTACCCGTGGCAAAATTATTTCAATACTATGATCGAGAAACAGATCATATGATCAGAAGGATTCATTAGATAGTAGAGGTGCAACAGATCAGAGAGCAGGTAAGGACCGTAGCTCATGGTCACCAGGAAAATATCAAGCAGGCTTTCAACAGGAAGGTCAGGAAGAAAGAGTTCGAGATCGGGGACTTGGTACTTAAGTGGGACGCCCCCAGGCAGGATAAAGGCAAGCACAACAAGTTTGATGCCCTCTGGATTGGCCCCTTCAAGATCTCTGAGATTTTCTCCAACAACACGTATGGGTTGCAAGATCTGGAGGGTGAGGAGGTTTTCAGCAGCCCAGTGAATGGGCATTTTCTAAAGAAATGTTTTATTTGAGCGTCAGACGGATCCCTTGTTTGTAAATATTGTCCTTTATATATTTGTTTATTTTTTTTTTTGCATGTTTTCGGCTTAATAAGTGACTCTGTAGCCCAATAGCAAGGCACTAAAGCTGCAGAAGGATTTCTTAGAGCATCACAGGGATGACTCTATCCCCCATGGAGCCTAATGTTAGCGATTGTTTTTGTCTTAGGCATAAAAGCACCCAGGTCTGCAGAATGACTGGGAAACACCCAAGCACAGCAGCGGAAGGATCTCCTTTTTGGTTACGAGTCAAGCGAGCGGGCAAGGTTTTGTTGTCGACAAACGAGATCCATCTATGAAGAAGATCAACGGTCATCGGGATCTCGGGGCTACCAAGTTACCCGAAATATAGCACCAAGGAAAGATCCTATATTTCAAGGTTGAATCTGGGTCGTCCGATCCAGTGACGCATGGCGCAGGATCCAGTCACACCGGCGTATCGACATTCGTGAGTTCAAGGGGTAAAATTCCCCATCTCTTCGCCTTTTGAAACCCCGAACCCCAAAATGTTGATAAGCGCCCTTCAAGGACCGACCCACGGTCCTAGCACTAGGTCACATCAAGCGAGCCTGAGAATGAGTGCAGTCCCCTGTTAAGAGGAGAGTGCTACCTCGGTCGGTCATCTTAAGGACATGCGGCATGCATCCATGCCATTTCGGCATTCAAGAGTTTGTGGGGTGAAAGTTTTATGTCTTTGAACATCGCGAAACCCCGAACCCCGACAGCACCAAAAACACCGAAACTGGGGCCCGCGACTTCACGAAGCATTTTCAGTCGTCCATCTAATGGGAACACCTGGCAGCAAATTGGGCCATCTCGACGTTTCACCCATCGCGACTCCAAGGCACAAATGGGTAGCTCTGTTATGTTCCGATGCACAAGATGTCGGGAGAGTCCCTGGCCTGGGCCCACAACAACGTCGGGTGAGTTCGAAATCGTCATATCCCAGAGGGATGTGTGGCTCCAGATTGATCTGTCTCGGTGTTTCGCTCATCGCGATTTCAAATTTCAGGAGTAGCTCCTTCCCATTCGCGAATGTCGAAAGCACGTGGTCATAGTCCGTGGTCATTTGGAGGGAGGAGCTTTGTAAAGAAGGCCAAAGGCGCCGAGTTTAGTTACAGAGGGGATCATCGTGATCTCCAGGCGCCATCAGACCCGATCTCAGTACCATTTCTAGCATTGTGAAGTAAATGAAGACAAGAGCGGGTGGTTGAAACCTCCTTTCATTCATTAAGTGAGGAGAATGGAGAGTCTGGCGAGCTGCCTGCTTGCAGAAGTCCTGTGCATCGATTTTCTCAAAGAAGCCATGCCGAAGTCCTCGACTCGACAGAGAAGTCTGTGCACGCTAACCCAACACTTAATGCCTAAGCTACCCTCCTTGCAGGAGCCATGCGTAGTTAAGATGTTGCTTAAAGAAAGATATCAGTACGAGTTTGACTGAAGGGACACCAAACCTTGGCTGACTGGGCACGCCTCTATGAGGTGAATTTTCCTGAGTATATATACTCAGTCTTTGTATTTTTGTAAGCATCGATGGTAGAGCAAAGCTCCCGACTAAAAAGCTTCAATAATCATTCTAGTTCTTGGGTTGTGCATCTGTATATGAGATTTCTTGTTTTATGACAAACAATTTTCTACTTCATCTAAGATTTCATCTCATACTAGAGAGTTCATGGACGATTGATTTGCATGAATTTTTGCAGTTATGTCATGATAAAGGATTTATCATTGCATCGTTGTATTCTTTGGTTTTCTGCATTTGAATGTAAGAGGATCTTGCGTTTGAATGCTTTATTCCCCCAGTCTGCTAGAAACCTGATGTTTATGACAGACCTTTGCACTCTTCTTATACAAGTCTTCCCCCTGCTCACCCTTATTACAACTTATTGTTTGAAGTTTATCTAAGACCTCGCTTACCCATGCATGCCTGACCTAGTTTCAGAGTTGAAATGATATGGTTCTGAGTTTGCTTCCATTTGATCATCCCTTTTATAAACAAATCGTGACACTAAACTGATGGGTGTCGGGCTCTACTCCTGCTGCAATCCAGGAGTGACTTCCGATGCTAACACCTTGTAATGAAATAATGATAGAATGTTTGAGAGTGCATGGTGCTATTTCTGATGAATTATGAGTCTCTTGGTCCATGTATGCTACTATGTGAATCGAAATAATACAAGTTGTTGCTATTCTTCTCATTTACTATGATTATGACATGTTTAATGAATGTATATGTTAATGTTACATGTTGTTAATATTTAATTATATTGCAATTGAATGTATTAATGCCATCCCAACCGTTCCTTAAACAACTCCCATGACACATCTTTGATGACCATGTTTAGTTGAGGTAGGAGCGTCTTCCACCGTAGAAAAACATTCCCCTTTAGCTAAAATACCATCATGCAGAATTTCATGTCGGAGGTGTAATCACGGAGTGAAAAGAGAATCACCATGTTCTCCAACCATGTCTGGGTGGCTAAGTCGTGCGGGGCAATCCATAACTTAGGAAACTTCACCTTCTCGAGTTCTCTTTGAATACTAATACTACCAGCCAGATCACGCTATGAACCCTCAATGGGAACAAATGCTCTACTCTCATCTCGATCTAGGTGGTTGATCAACGCCTATGACATCCTCTGAAAGGATCTCATCATACCTACCACATCTCCCACATCAACCTGCTCCTTCTCAGTGGTTTGTTCTTCTCCCTGGGGTCAGACCCCTTTGGTGTGGATATTATCGAAGGTGTCACACCTTTTCCTCTAGCACCACGTCGTCTACTTCCCCTGCATCCTCTAACCATTATTACTTGCATGTACAATTTCAAAATTTAATTAGCGATATAATTTTAATCATTCAGTTAACATGGTGGAAGGTGTAACGGTCGAAAGTCACAGGGTTGAACCTACTCTAATACCATATGTAACATCCCCACCGTTACGTTATGAATGTAAGTGAATACAGTAGTAGGATTTTTTTTTTTACACATCAATAGACACGCATTGCTCGATATTAACCTATTTCAATAACACACATTCTATCATCATACACATGACAACATGACAACAATCAATTTCATCATCACTACAACCCAAGAATAAAATTCGTCGCTTAGTAAAAACAAGATGTCTACCCACCCAACCTACCTACAAGGTTAGGACCTCCAAGACACATAATCAACGCTCAAGTCTAGGATTCAGCCGATTGATTTTGACCATTTAAGGTCTTAGGAATGGAGACTATTCTGAGGAACAATGAGATATCTAATTCCCTTAACCACAATACAATTCCAAATTTCGAGACTAAATCAACAACCATACTCATCATAAATTTAAAGTGTAATGATAGTTATCTAAGACTGAACAATGTTAAAATTCTCGCACATAATGAACAAGAAACAAAATAACTTTATTAGGAAACATACTAGTAAATTTTCCACTAACCATTAATTGATGAATCACTTATTAATTTTCTACCCATAAGATGCTAGTATTTACATAACAATACACATAATAATTGCATTATTTAGTTGACTTATAATTTAATTTCAATGCATACCACTAACTATAGTGGCTGTCCACAATTTCTTCATTGCAAAGATTGAGCCATACTCCACAATATAATAACAATTGTAATGTACTTATTCATCATGATCACTATCAACCAAAACTCTAAATACAACAACTCTAAACTATAAAGATAATTCTGGTATAAACATAATTCTGGTATAAACAATAGATAACTTACACACTACTTACGCCTATTTCAAACATAAATCTTCTAATTCAAATGTAATGTATTTGCGCAAGCTAAAACCTTCATCAAGCTCCTTAGCAAATTATCATTAAATTTCAAGAATCCAAAACCTTCGTCAAGCTCCTTAGCAAATTATCATTAAATTTCAAGAATCCATCTAGAGATTCTTGAAATTATTTACTCAAGCTATTTTGTTACTCCGCTCGGGTGCAAAAATTTTACACATCTAGCGTAACATATTTATCACAGCTTGATCAAGTTGAAATTATTTTCTAATAATTAATTTAAATTACCCTCCATAGTATCGGTTAGCAATCTTAAATAACACAATAAATATTTTCTATAAATTTAATAACCATTCAATAATTATATCATAACTTTATTAATATAGCTCACTATTACTCCTCATTAACATAGAGCGTTAAAATAACTTCATCAAAAAAGTCTTAACCAGAATGGAAGATGACTCCATAGTAAGTCCTCAAAAATTCATCGCATAGATTATATAATTTGATGTATATATGTTATATGATTTTTTTTTTAAAACTCAATTTTTTAAGATGTTATCTCATTTTTAAATTTGTTATAACATTTTTTAAAATAAAATAATTTTATTTAATATTCATTTTAAATTTATGTATTAGTTTTGAAAAAATATGAAAAACTTAACTAAATGGAAAAAAAATTATTTGAAATACAATCACCAAAATCAATTCTCATTCTTAATAAAATGGTAATTAATATAAAAAACAAATTGACTAATCATCTACATGGGTTTAGGTGTAGGACATAGAAACTTTTTTATATTTGACTCTTTAGAGTTCAATCTTGAAGAAAGATTAGAAGGTGGTAATATGTTCAATTTGACTTTTTATATTTGACTCTTTAGAGTTCAATTTATGAGAAAGATTTGGAAGAAACATTCTACGGACCAAATAATTATGAACATGGATGTAATATGTTCTAATGTTAGGTAGGGTATCATAATTATAAGCCTTGGGAAGGATTTGGGCAATATCATGTGAGATAAATTTTACAGTTTTGTCTTTTACTTGGCTTATTGTGGTTAAATTATTATTGTGATTAAATTATTTCTTATTTAGTTTTATAATTAATAATATTTTATTTTCCTAGAAAAAAATATAAATGAAAAAACAAAACATATATGTAATTTGCAGATATAGAAATATATTAAATACATAATCTTATATGATATGAAATCTATGGAAGTCACACATAATATAGATCTAAAGAATTTTTAAGTCATAAATATTATTAATTGACAGGGATTTGCATTTAAATATATAAATTTGGTAAATTGATTTACATTGTTATTTGAGGTATAAGATTAAACTAAAAATATATAGTTTGAACTCGCTTAAATATTAAGACATATATTTTCTCTTTAAAGATTACATGTTCAATTAGGAAGGAATGAAGGGAGGTAAGGTATCTACATGCAGAGAAAAAAAAATATTAAATATTAAATTAAAACTTAAAATTTAAAATTTATTAAAAATGTATTATACTTAATATTTACTTATATTTTTATGATTTCCTTTTTAAAGCCAATATACTAGTAATATATTTTAGATTTCCTTTTTATCTTATTATACTATTCAAATCATATTTTGACACCTAATTTCATTTAATAGTTTTTGAATCATATTTACCACCTTGTAGATATAACTTAATCAGATGTACTATCTAAAATATGTGGTTATATAAATTTAAGTAATAATGTATGAATTTAAGTAAAACATGTTTAAGAGAAATCGTATAAGTGTGTAGAAATCCCAAATATGATTTATTGAAAACAAGTCGCATGTGGCAATGTCCCTGCCAATAGGATGGTTTTGAGTAACAAAATATGTTTGCTAAACCAATAAATAAGTAAATTTGTGAACTTCTTTTGATTTTCTCATGCAAATTTGTAAATTTGTCAGATAGGGTTGGCTCTCACGCAAGTCTGTTCATTTTCTTCCAACTTACAACACACTAAGGATGGATGGAATGGCACATTTTATTTCCAGAACATGTGCCTTAATTGCCTTTTAGAACCACAAATGATAGATTTTTTGTACCTTTACATGCATTTTAACGAGCTTAAAATCCATTTTAGATGGTGTCTTTTAGAAGTATTCAAAAGGAAAGAAAACTAAAATATAGGTTACCAATGTTTGGAGAGGAGCAAATTGCGCCATTAGAGCTCCCAACAATATCCTTTTGTTTGAGAGACTGCTCTTGCATCAAATTTTTTTCTTGTTTCTGCTTCTTGCGAGCTAAGTTATTTTGACATACAATTACATTATCAATGAAATGTAATTGTCCTTTGATTAACAAATTAGTGGGTAGTAAGTTGTGGTACTAGATGTCGATTCTGGTGAATTCGGTAATTCCTAATCATAAATCAAAATATAAACATTTAGCATCTAAAACCACAACAATATACAAGCAAAGATATTTGTAAATGCAATTTCAAAAATGAAAAACTCTAAAAAGTACAGAACTCCTTCACATCATTACTAAACAAAAAAACTCTAAAAAATATAGAACTCCTTCACATCATTACTAAACTGAAAAACTCTGAAAAATACAGAACTCCTTCACATCATTACTTAAAGAAGGCCTAGATAAAAAAATATTCTTTCAAATATAATTTTCCAATGTCTATAACAGGCTCGAGCCCCAACCATAACCCTAGATTTCCAAATCTTCTCCACAATGGAAGTGATAGAGGCAATATTTTTTTTTTACAAAAAGAACAAAAAAAAATTAACTATCAAAATGAAAAGGAAATGTTTCGTAATGGTATATTACAATTAAATTTCTTGAAGTTGGCTTCAAACACTAATTCAAACACTAATTTAGACTAGAAAAATCATGGATTGCTCAGTCAATGTAGGTAAGTATGATGATGTCATCACCAACCAACTTCTAGATAAAAATAGTTGATTAATAAAAAGTCTGAGCAACAGTATATCAAGAAAACTAAGCGAAAAACCTATTAAAAACAAAATACCTGGAAAATACCTAAAGAAAAGAAGGAAAAATTCATAATAACTTTACAGGAAAAGCTCGAAACCCGTCAACATTGTGAAATAATTAATCTCACAACATTCGACCCCTCTTTCAATCTGAGCAACGTAATGCGCTGCATGTACTACCGAACTAAAGAACAGGCGTGACTCTAGTTTGTTGTGAACAATACATATAAACCCAAATTCAATATAAACATACACAGAAACCTGAGTTGCGTACCTGCTTTTTGAATTAGATAAATACAATCGAATCCCGTCAAAATTGCAGTGCATATTAATTATAAGAAGTTTTGTTGTGCCTGCCTCATTATAAAGAACTGTGATGCCTGAAACAACACTCAAAACCCTAAATAAAAACCGTTGAATGTCACAAAGAAAAATAACCTCAATCGTAGAGAACAACACTTCCACTTATGATTCCAGACCAACCGAACATGGAAAAATTACTTTGCAATGAGACATATATCTATTCAAGGATTATTTTCAAGGCAAAACTTGACAGGATTTAAAAAACCAGAGGAAGTTAAGTTGAAGTTCTTACCAAACCATGGAAAGAGAACACTGTAGAAAATTCGGTAGAGCTCTTACCGAACCGTGTAAAGAGAACGTTGCAACAACCAACACTGTAACAACTTCAACTGGGAAGCTACAGGAAGTGTTTCATGTGAGGAGCTCTTACCAAACTCGGAGGATCTCTTACCAAACCTGTTCTGACAACCCCACTCCCTAAGACGATAAAGACTCCAACTCTCTGTGGTAGTCTGATGAGCCCAACCACATGTTTTGACAACCCCCTGCTCCACCTGTTTTGAAAACCACCTACTCCCTCAATGTGTGATGACATACTGCCGCCACCCCTTAGTCACAGTGCTTGATGCGGATGTAACGCAATAAGACATACTGTCGCAACCCCGTGACTACAGTGTCCGATGCAGACGTAACCCAATAAAACCATAGCTGACACCTTGTATATGTGCCTCAGGAACCATGCAAGCACATATTGCAAATTGCCAAAAACTTAATGTCCCTGCTATAGTAGGGACATAAAAATCATGGTCACAAGTGCCTTTTGTATGATTGAATTTTCCCATTTGTTGGAAATCGAAAAGTTCATTATTTTTACTTTGTTTTTTAATTCATATTTTTTAATTTAATTTTTTTTATAATTAAAGATTTTATATTTATTTTTTAATTCATATTTTAACTTTTTAATTTAATTCATTTTTATATTTAATATTTTTACATGGAATGAATTTTTTTATAAGTTGATTAGAGTTATAATTTGATTTTTTTTTTGTTTTTTAATTTAGATTTCTCACTTTTTTATATTTTTGAGACAATTTTTCATAATTTTTCATATTGGCATGAGAATATTCCATTTTCCATATAATAAGGTTGCAGGGAGTATTACCTGTCACCCTTGCAAGAAAATTAGTTCAGGTTAGTTGATTTCTACACCTAATATCTAGTCTTGGGTTTTTAATTCACTACAATCACACATGTGGTTTTCATTCGTTTATTTGGTCACTTGCAATCAGTGGGTATCATCCTAGCCTAAGATTTCTTATGTTCAATGGATGTTCAATAATGGATGTAGCTATATTTCTGCCCTGCTTCTTTGAAAAACGTGTACGACACATGGATATTCATCCCGATCTAGAATTGGAATTAGAACAATGTTGGGCATGGGATATACATTATGGCGAGGATACTAGATTTTGAACGTACACTTAATCTAGGCACAAAAAAGATGAGACTCTGTAACTCTTAGGGGTTAGAGGTAATCCAACCAGTATTAGGCTAATATCTACAAGGATTTAAAGGAGATTATGTTTCCACTTATATAATCACATGCCAAAACATATTAGGTGCCAAAACTTGTGAAAATTAAATTAATTCATCAATTCCAATAAATCTATTGTTAACTCTACAATAAGACATCAAATTCAACAACCAATGAGATATGAAATCAATAATTTTAGATATTTAAAAATAAATAAATAAAAATGATTTGTAAAATATAAATTTGAAAGAAATCTGTAAATTTATGTTGAAAAGAGAAGTAATGTGGAGTCAAAGAAATATGGAAGGTGTCACAACCCCACAGGAATGTCCGAACATATCTTGTGATCATTCACCTCTTAAGGGTATGTGACACCGCGACGGTTCTTACTTGGTTGTTTGGCACACCAAGAATACTCTGTCCTAACTATGTCATTTCACCAAGAGCACACCCATACTCCATTCTAGGCTACGAGTCACACTCCTACTCTAGTGAAACTCTTTCTTACTTAGATAATTGTTAACATAGTTTAATGCTTAGTCTTATTTAAGCATACATCCATGAACATGAGAATCCAAGAGAGCAACTGCAGAACAAAAATGAAGACAAACACATAAATAGTTTGGGTGACACAAACCATTCCTAACACTTGACTAAGTCTTTTTTATTGTGAAACAATTAAAAATGAGAACTATTGGCTCGTTTTACAACAGGGAAAAGTCAAACGACTTGCCTCACCTCACCAAGAAGCTCAAGAATAGATTCATCCCACTAATAATTTCTATCACAACCATCTCTGCAACCACATGTGGCACACCTCAGACATGCCCAAAACCACAGACTTGTTGTCCCTTCAGTTATGCATACTTTCACCAAGCTAACGCAGGTTTCAGTTTCACCTCACACATGCCTCCATACACCAGCATATTCAAACATCCCTAAAATCTTCCAAAATGTCCAACTCTTGGATACTTGTCTTCCATCTTGGAAAATCTACCTTAGTTCGTTATCACAGACTTGCTCTCCAAATCTCTTGTTGAAAATTCTCTATGCCTTCCTTGGTTGTGCTCCCTTGCTTTATATGGACTCCAATTGTCACTTATGTGAAATTTCACGTCTCTCCGGTGGATTGTGCCCCTTCACTAACCCAAACTCAATCAACTCATTGCGCTCGTTTGTGGATCCAATGCACCCATCCAAATCCCACACATCCATCAATCGTTTGTTTCTTAGGTTGGCATGCACCCCTTTTCCTTGTGCAATCTTCATTCAAATCATTTTGAATCCTTGTAAGTGTGTCGATGGGGTCTTCCAACCTCTCTGGCACATCCATGTTTCCAAAGGTAGACAGGTTCACTCCTTGGGCATGCTCCCAATTTGCCCCACCCTTTCCCAAATGCAACCCAAGTCTTCTTCAATAGTTCTAAGGAAAGTAAGGTCTGTTCCCACTTGGCGCCACACATCCCCATCATGCACCCAAGGTGCTCCTACCCACACCCAAACATCTTCGTTCACCCAACTGCTCGCTTTCCTCCTGGTGCTCTTTGTCCATCTGTCGCCAAATATTCCCAAGGAGCGTGCACACTTGGTGGATCTTGTGGGAGAGTTTACAAAATGATATCAAATGCTATGTATCATGCTAAGCATAGGTACAATAAGAGGTAGAAAAGTCAGATTTTCACATGCAATGACCTACCTTGGGACAAACGAGGGTGAGACGCCTATGCTCCCCTATTTATCCATATTTATTTATTTCATCTTCCTAGAATAAGAGATAGATAGACTTCCTTGGATGAGAGAAAGAGAGATTAATGGTTGGTGGAACACGTGGGTAGATGGATGAGCAAGCAAGAGTTTGATTGGAAGCATCATTTAATTATTATTTTTATTTTATTTTATTCCAAATTTTATTTTCTATATTTAGAGAGGATAATTTTTTTATGATAATTTAATTGAAGTATAATTTAAAACTTTTTTATTTTCTTTTATTTAATTCATCTCTTAGTCGTAGGTTTCCTAACTTTCCATATAATATGAGGATAATTTTTTTATGATAATTTGATTGGAGTCATGATTTTAAATTTTGTTTTTTTCTCTTTTATTTTATTTAGTTGGTCCATTATATATAATCTTCGTTGTACATGGATTCTCCAAAGTTGATATGGTCATCCAATGGCCTTGATTTCCTCTTATATTTCAATTTTTGTAAGAAATCATTGTTTTTCTTATGTTCTCCATATAATCCAATAGCTCCTTAGACACATATCCCTTATAGGTATAGGTGAAAATAAATTATTATTTCTATGCAAAATTATTTGTACATAACCTTTAATATTTTTAGGTGGCCTTGAACCAAAGCCATTTTATTAAAATGTGGTATTTTTAGGTGGCCTTGACCCAAAGACATTCTTATTAAAATGTGGAAGTAGATCATTTGCAAAGCCAAGTGGCCCAAGATCAAATTGATTCAAAGACAAATCATGGTTTTTTCATGGTTATTTAAACTTCAAGTAGAAAGTAGATAAAAACAAACCTTGCAATAGAAAGTGATGCATTCACAGTGATATAATAAGATCTAGTTGCATGCATTATAATCTTATGTGATTTTAGTTTTTTAGGAAGTTCCTTTCTCAAATAAAATTCAATTAAAACTAGCCTTAAGGGTTATCTCGATTAATAAGATTTATTGTGAGAATGTTTACATAGGTTTTGAGATCAAATCCCATTGAGTCTCTTGGGGTTACCTTTAACACCCCTCTCGAGGTCTACTTGTTTTTTGTTTTGTGGTAATTAGATTTATATGCATTTTCATTAGTATTGAGATGGAATATTATGATGT
>ML781145.1:1739289-1769967 GCA_009831015.1 Picea engelmannii | reverse complement strand
TAAAGATGAAGTGTTCAACACGTTCAAGGAATTCAAAGCCTTGATAGAGAATCTTTTTGAAAGAAAGATTAAGATACTCGGGTCAGATAATGGAGGAGAATACACCTCAAAAGAGTTTGTGAACTTCTGCAGAGATGTTGGGATCAAGAGGGAACTCACTACTCCCTACAATCCCCAACAAAAAGGTGTAGCTAAACGTAAGAACATAACAATAATGGAAGTTGTTAAGACTATGATCCATGATCAAGATCTTCCTATGTGCTTGTGGGAAAAAGTAGCAATGACGGTTGTTTATGTGCAAAACCGTTTATCCCATAGTGCACTTGGGCTCAAGACCCCGAAAGAGTTGTTCACCGAAAAGAATCCAGAGGTAAGCCATCTAAAAATATTTGGATTCCCAGTATTTATTCATATACCGAAAGAGAAGAGAAACAAGATGGAACCTTCAGGACAGAAAGGAATATTTGTGGGATACTGTGAGGTCTCCAAGGCCTTCATAATTTATATACCCGGACACCGCCACATTGAGATCAGCAGGGATGTGAGCTTTTATGAATATGTAGCACTCAATAAATCAAGAAGATTCCAACTTGAAGAATTATATGAAGAGGAACCCGTAATCCCCAGAACTGCAGAGAGGGAGGTTCCCAGAGCCACATAACTAGTGAGGGAAGACGTAATTTCCCCTGATGAGTAAATTCTAGAAGATCATGATATAGTGGAATTTCAAGAACCACCTCAGGTGACAATCCTCCATAAAACAAATTCATCTTGGGCCAGAGAGCTTATTGAAGATGGGGAGAAGTATGGTGATCCCCAAGGAACCACGAGACAGGTGAAAAGACCAAAGCCATTTTCCAGTTATACGGCTTTGATGTGTGACCTACTAGAGAAGGAGCCTACCAGCTTTGAAGAAGCCTTTCAAATGAAAGAATGGGAAGATGCCATGACAGAGGAATACCAATCCATAATCAAGAATGATGTATGGGAAATAGTTCCTAGACAAAAGAGTAAAGATGTGGTATCCTCCAAATGGCTCTTCAAAATAAAACATGTTGCTGATGGAAGTATTGAAAAATATAAAGCAAGATTCGTCGCTCGGGGATTTTCTCGTAAAGAAGGCATTGACTATGAAGAGACATTCTCTCTTGTAGCCAGATACACTTCGATCAGAACCATCATAGCCCTTGTAGCTAAGATGAAGTGGAAGTTACACTAGATGGATGTAAAGACAACCTTTCTTAATGGTGTCATCCAAAAGGAAGTGTATATAGAGAAACCTCAAGGATTTGAAGTTGAAGACAGGAAGTCTCATGTTTTTAAATTGAATAAAGCCTTATAAGGATTGAAGCAAGCTCCCAAAGCTTGGTATGGCCGTATAGACAGTTTCTTGACGAGCATAGGATTTACCAAGAGTAAAGAAGATTCTAACCTCTACTTCAAGGTTATGAACGATGAGCCAGTGATATTATTTTTAGATGTGGATGACTTATTCTTAACTGGAGAAGAAAATCTCATCACCAAATGTAATAAGAGACTTGCCTCAAAATTTGAAATTAAAGGCCTTGGCCCAATGCATTATTTATTAGGTCTTGAGGTATGGCAGAGTCCAGAGAGAATATTCCTTAACCTAGGGAAGTATGCGGTCGAAATCTTGAAGAGATTCGACATGTTGGAATGCAAGCCCATGAATACACCCATGGAAGTGAAACTGAAGTTGTTGGTCGACACTTCGTCAGAATCGATTGATTCCACCTGGTACAAACAGATTATTGCATCATTGATGTACTTGACGAACACCAGACTAGAAATTTGTTTTGTCGTGAACACCTTGATTCAGCTTCTAGTGGAGCCCATACATGTTCACCTTGTGGATGCAAAACATGTGATGAGGTATCTTAAGGGTAAATTAGATTGTGGTCTTAGTTATGACAAAGATCATGATTTCACATTGAATGGATACACTAATTTAGATTGGGCAGGAAGCGTTCCTGACAGGAAAATCACTTCTGGATGTTGTTTCAGGTTGGGATCAGCCATGATCTCGTGGTAAAGTAGGAAGAAATCCAAAATTTCTCTCAACACAATGGAAGCAGAATACATTGATGCGTGTTCTACTAGTTGCGAAAGTTGTTGACCAGACTATTTGACCTAGAAATGGAAGAAACCTCGATTCTATGTGACAGCCAAAGATGCATAAAGATGACAAAGAATCTTGTATTTCATGATAATTTGAAGCACATAGAGATCCGATATCATTACATCTGTGACATGGTGCAGAGAGGATCCATAAAGCTCCAGTACATTAGCACATATGAACAGGTTACTAATCTGTTGACCAAGCCCCTATCTCGTGTAAAGTTTGAGTACTTCTGAGATAATCTTGGCATAGTCCGAAAGGACCTTCCTCGAAAGGGGGAGTAGTTTTTGTGATGAGATATTCCCTGCTTCCGATCTTATGGTTGTGATGTAAAGCAGGACGTATACCTTGCTTCTGACCCTATGGTTGTGACGTAAAGCAAGATGATGTGATATGACTAGTACTATGCTTCCGTCTATAGAGTTGCAATGTAAAGCAAGTCTAGTACCCTTCTTCTGAACTTATGGTTGTGACGTAAGGCAAGATGTATACCTTTCTTCCAACCTTATGGTTGTGACGTAAAGAAAGAAGATGTGATGAGACTAGTACTAAACTTCTGGCTGGATAGCTATGATGCAAAGCCAGTCTAGTATCCTACTTTCGACCTTATGGTTGTGACATAAAGCAGGATGTATACCTTGCTTCCGAACTTTTGGTTGTGACGTAAAGAAAGAAGATATGATGAGACTAGTACTGAGCTTCCGGATGGATAGCTGTGATGTAAAGCTAGTTTAGTATTCTACTTCTGACTTGATCGTTGTGACGTAAAGAAGGAAGTATACCTTACTTCTGACCTTATGGTTGTGACGTAAAGAAATATGATGAGATGAGGCTATCACTGTGCTTCTGGATGGATAGCTATGACGTAAAGCCAGTCTAGCATCCTGCTTCCGACCTTATGGTTGTGACATAAAGCAGGACGAGTATCTTGCTTCCAGCTTTATTGTTGTGACATAAAGCAAGACTATGAGATGAGACTAGAACCGTGCTTCCGGATTGATAGCTATTATGTAAAGCCATTCAAGTATAATGATGATGAGCCAACCTCATGTTGTGATGATGATGATGTATTATTTCTATACTAATCCATATTGGTGTAGATGATGATTGCATTCCTTTGAGAATGACGATGCCTGCCAATGAAGAAAAATTCTGATGATTTATAGATATGCCAGTTAGTGCTCCAATATGATATTAATGATGTTTCCCTCCTAATGTCGCTGATGATGCAAACCTCTCTCTCGCCTGATGTTGTTGAAGAATACCCTTCTTGTTAAGGAGGACTGTTGAAATAATGTAACTACAAAGTGTATTCTTATTATTATCTGATATATTATTCATTGGATTAATCCCCATTGTGGATTTATCGCGTCGGCTATTGTAATAGGACCAAATCCCCTTTTTCGGATTGGTCAAATGATAATTATAATAGGTAGAATAAGAAGTCGGCCCCAACAGATATTAAAGAGGCCCCATAATATATTAAAGGTGGTTATAACCACCCAGTTTGAGAAGTCGGCCCTGCCAGTGAAGAGACACTTCACACATGCCAGTCTTGTATAAATAAAGAGGCCAATGCCTCACTTAGAACACAACTCACTTGCTCATTTGAGAGACAAGTTTCAGAATTGCAGTTGGAGAAGAAAGAGAGAGAGTGGCACATCTTTTGGAGAGGATATTCTGTATTGGCTTGAGTTATCTCTTGGAATTGTATTGGATATCTATAATAAGGAAGTTTTTTTGGGTTTTCTTCCCCTAGAGGGTTTCCCAGGATAAATGTTGTGTCACTTATGATTGTGTATTTCTCAGTGATCTTGTCTTTATGTTGTTGTTATCTATTGAAATGAAAAGAACTATAATAATGGCATAAACATTAATAGATACAATCCTCCAATATCAAGAGAGGATTAACCTCTCCATCCTTTCCCATTCCTTCCACCAAAGAATATATGAGAGATAATAAAAATTTACATTAAATTATCACCATCAACCAACCATCACATAGAACCTGATAATTCTTTCTAAGAATTCTTCAACTTTCGAAATTATTCACTTCTTGGAATACTCTGATCCTTTAGATAATATTATTCAATGTATTCTCTTAAAATCCTCCAAGTTTCACTCCTTGAATCCTCCTAGAAAAGGAGTTACAGAGAAAATGGTATACCTTATTCAATTCTAGTTTATTAAGGAAAGTGAACTTTTACAGAACGCCTGACGCTCAATATTTAACATCCGATTCTTAAATTCGTACACATAAAAATACAACCCGTACTCTCTCAAATGAAATTGGTCTCACTTAATTTGGATTCTCTATGAATATGTTATGACTTTTTTACCTGGAACACATGTTTATGACTAACTTCAGGACTAGTCAAAAACCCTTTCTTCCACAGAGTGTATCTCCAAAATTATAGAGAATAAAGAGCTGAAATTTTTACCATAGGTATCTAGATATGTCTTCTCAATAGCCTATGGATTTCACCATCTTAATCATTCTAGAAAAAAAGGTTATAGTGAAAATGGTGGGATGACATGTAAATAACATACCTTAGAACACATCACCAAAAGACTTCATCCTCCCTTGAAATTCAACCTTCTTTACTTCATATTTCCTCTGAAATTCAACTTATATCTCCTTATTCATTAACAAACTTGTGTGTGTTTAAAATGAATGTATAATGATATGTATTTATACCCTTTATGTCACTTCCTTTTAACATTAGGGCCAACATGTAGTTTCTGCTTCAATTCACATTGTCATCTTCAAAAATTCATTTCTCCTCAATCGTGAGGAACCACGTGACGTGCCACATACCACCGGAAGCAGCATGATTTATAATATCCATCCATGGGTGTTGTATATTCATGTGTAATTTACTTCATGTCTATCTACTTCAATCAATTGTTGGGTCCAAAAGCCAATTGCTAGGGTTCACATCAATGACTACAACCAATGACTAGGGTTGACATCAATGACAATAACCAATCTTCCAACAATATCCCCCTTTGTCATTGATGTAAACAATCATTCTCCCCCTGTCCTCATGCTCAGGTTTTCTCTCCCCCTTTTACATCAATGGAAAAGGGTGGGGCTTCTCCCCCTGAGTTTAATGGAAAAAGGTAACTC
The DNA here is from genome assembly GCA_009831015.1 of Picea engelmannii. NCBI lineage: Eukaryota > Viridiplantae > Streptophyta > Pinopsida > Pinales > Pinaceae > Picea > Picea engelmannii. The sequence goes on along the minus strand of ML781145.1, from coordinate 1,764,697 downwards.
TCTTCTTTGGGGTTGCTCCCCTAAACATATAACACTTAATAACACTTCATTTTTATGGTCTCTCTCATCCTTGGAGATTTTTCGTGGTTCTAGGATGTATATGTTACTTGGTCTTCTTGTTGCAATTGCAACCAATCTTCCTGAACCTTCTTCTTTGATTTTTAATCTTTGTGAGTCAAATGTGAGAGTATATCCTTGATCACACATTTTACTAACACTGAGTAGATTATGCTTCAAGTCTTCAACAAATAGGACATTATTTGATTTTACATTTTTTCTTCCGATCTCTACTACACCTTTTCAAGTATTTTGGTAGATAAGTCATCTACAAATGCAACATTTCCACCCTTTCTCTTCAAGTTGATGAATTTGTCTTGATCCCTGGTCATGTGTGAAGAACATCCATTGTCTATGTACCATTCATCTTCTTCTTTACATTCTTCAGCAGTCAATGTTATTCGACAATCTTAATTATTTGTATTCTCTTTACTTCTCCATACATTGGTTGGAATAGGGACATTTGGCATAGGAGAATATCCATTCATATATCTTTCATCCCGTGCATTGTGACTAATATAATTACATTTTTAGCATACAATATTTTTTTCCATCAATGGGGAAAATGAATAATAACTTCTGTTGAAAAATCCATGATTGTTTCCATATCTTCTATTTACACCATTCATGTTTCTTTCATAGTTGTTCCTTTCATTGATTTTTCAATTAATTGCCTTATGTCCAAAATTTTTGCAAGTATAATAAGGAATAAGAAAGAAATTTTGATACCTGGGAGTAAGTGACCTTCTTTGTGATGTAGTCCATTTGGGTTCATGATATACTCTTATGTAGTTTCCTTCATACTGATTGAATATTCTTTGATTCTTGGAGGTAGGAGGTCTTCTTGGATATTCATGTCTTTTGTAATCATTCCTTCTTTCTGGTATCCTGGTCCACTTCTCATCAATTGTCTATGTAGAGATTTCTTCAACCTTCTTGTTGGTATTTTCAACTTCTTTGTAAGAAGATTCACCCATGCATCCAAGATGTGTTAAGACTTTTGCCACTTGAGATTTTCTTAATATCTTCCTCAATGAGACAACTTCTTGTTCAAGTTTCTCACAATTTTCTTCTTTCTTCATCATTTGGGCATTCCTTACTTCTCCTATTCTTTTTGCTTCTCCGAGTAGAGTTTTCAAGGAAATGATTTCTTATCTTAGTTTCTCAAAGTCTTCTAATTGTTTCTTCAAGCTTTCAATTGTCTTTTCACAGCTACCCAATTCAGTTCTTAGTTTTCTATGTGTGCTTTTGAGCTTGCTATTTTCAATCTCAACATGCTTCAATTTTTTAAGATTCTCATCTTCTTGTTGAATCATTTCTGCTTCATGATTTTATTCTTATTCATTGGAATTTTCTTCTTCAGTATCATCTCTTTCAATCCTTGGATAAGGACATTCAAATTCAACATGTCCTTCTCTTTCACAATTAAAGAAAAAGAACTCACCTCTATTCGCTTCTTTGAAATCTGAGATGTTGTAATTTTCTTCAACTTCTTCTTCTTTTGTTGCTTCTTCCCTTGCATAAAGGTATTGTAGCTTGTCCCAAAGCTCTCTTGTTTATGCACATGATACCACCTTGGATTTCACTAAATCTATCAATCCATCCAGGATGGTATCTATTGCCAATTTGTTGTTCCCTCTTGCTTCCTTCTGAGTTGCAGTCTTTGGTTTCTTCAAAGCATTGCATCTTGAAGCAACTAAGAACCAAACATCTGACCCAAGAGCTTTTGAGTAAGTTTCCATTCTATTACTCCAGTATTCAAAATTGCTTCCATCAAATGGTGGAATCCCATTTGGAATGTTGTCTTCCATTTTTTCTTTGGATCTTCCTTCCAGTGGTTAAACTGTACTGAAGGTAACCCACTCTGATACCATTTGTTGATAATGAGAGGGGGATGAATCAGTATCAAGTACAATTAAAAAAAAAAAAATCAACTAATACTTCAACCAGATTATATATTCAATTATATCTAATCAATCATAAACAATAGTATAAGGGTTACACCAATACACCACAATACACCATGCACAATATATGGGAAATAATTAATAGTTATTGTTAAAGGGAAGTAATGACTTTCAAGGAAAGCTACAACTTCCAAATATAAAGGGAGGGATAAAGCTCCAAAAGTAAGATACAATCCTCCAATATAAAGAGAGGGTTGACCTCTCCATCCTTTCCCCTTCTACACAAGAATGTATGAGAGATAATAAAACTTTACATTAAATTATATCCATCAACTAACCATCACATAGAACCTAATAATTATTCTTGAGACTTCTTCAACTTATGCAATTATTCACTTCTTGGAATACTCTGATCCTATAGATATTATTACTCAATGTACTCTCTGAAAATCCTCCAAGTTTCAATCTTTGAATCCTCCCAGAAAAGGAGTTATAGAGAAAATGGTAGACCTTATTCAATTTTGGTTTATTCAGGAGAGCGAACTTGTACAAAATGACCCCGTGCTCAATATTTAACATCATATTCTGAAATTCATACAAAGGAAACTACATCATGTACTCTTTCCAATGCAATTGGTCTCACTTCATTTGGATTCTCTATGGAGACGTTATGACTGTTTTACCCGAAACACCTGTTTATGACTAGCTTCAGGACTAGTCAAAAATTCTATCTTCCACAGAGTGTAGCTCCAAAATTAAAGTGAATAAAGAGCTGAAATTTGTGGCACAAGTACCTAGATATGTCTTCTCAATAGCCTCTGAATTTCACCATTTGAATTTTTCTAGAAAAAAAATTATAGCGAATATGGTGGGATGACCTGTAAATAACATACCTTAGAACACATCACCAAAAGACTTCATCCTCCTTTGAAATTCGGCCTTCTTTACTTCATATTTCCTCTGAAATTCGACTTGTATCTCCTTGTTCATTACAAAACTTGTGTGTGTTTAAAATGAATGTATAATGATATGTATTTATACCCTATATGTCACTTCCTTTTAACATTAGGGTCGACATGTAGTTTCTTCTTCAATTCACGTTGTCATCTTCAAAAATTCATTTCTCCTCAATCGTGAGGATCCACGTGACATGACACATACCACCGGAAGAGGCATGACTTATACTATCCATCCATGGGTGTTGTATATGCATGTGTAATTTCCTTCATGTCTCTCTACTTTGATCAACTGTGGGGTCCAAAAGCTAATGGCTAGGGTTGACATCAATGACTACAACTAATGACCAGGGTTAACATCAATAACAACAACCAATCTTCCAACAAAGAGTGAGTTTGAAACCTTTCATTCAAAGTGATCAAGTGGTTGAAAGGAAAGAATACCCCATGCAATTTGGACAAGGAGGGTCTAACCCCATCTAATCACTTGTTCTTTTGAGCTCTTAAAACCACTTTATTGGAATAAGGATACCTGTAAAAAGGAAGAGGCTCAAGACTTCCTCGAGGGAGTTTAGATGGACTTAACCAAGCATAGTAGCATTCATAATGTTGTTAATTTATTCAATAATTGCATCTTGTATCCAAGTAAAAATAGATTCTGATCGTTCAAAGACAAAGTGCTCATTGCTTTGATACCAAGGGGAGTTTTGTCTACAAAGGGCCCCTAATTTGGAGTTCAGGGAATTGGAGTAAGAAGTAAAACAAGCTTGGATCAAGGTAATCATTCCATTTTTTGTAATCTTATTTATTTAATATGGATCTATGTTCTTTCCCCCTCCAAGTTCTTTGTTAACCATCAATGTTATGTTTATGATTTGATTTTGGTGGATTCTAGTAGTACTTGAGATATTAGATGAGATCTACTTTCATGCAATTCAATTTTGGTATGACATAGGATTTGAGAAACTTTTTTTGGTTGTTTGATGTATAGGTTAGTAGGTAGAGAAAATTTCTAGGAGTTGGACCTCAAAGGAGATCTTCCAAGGATATTATTGGACAACCTTTAGGTTAAAGGTGAGTTATTCTTTATTATTTACCTAGCATAGTGTTCTTGTATGAATTATATTTAGGAGGAAAAACATAGTGATCTATCTTAAAATTTGTCTCTGACTGTGATAAGGTCATTAAGAGGGTTTTTCTATCTGTAGATGAATTTATCTACGACAGAAATGACGACTTTGTTGGGCATGAACTTTGATCTCTTCCTTGGTTTGAGTTTTCCTTGTTCTTTTTCATCCCTCTAAGTTGTTATAGACTTTATGTTGTGTGTAGATTAGTCACGAGTGCATGCAAGTTCATTTCTCATGTATCTAGGCTATGTTTTGTGTTTTTTCCTCAATTTCCCTAGTGCTCATGACCATTTGTGTGAACAATTGCGACCAACCATGAATTTGTTGTAAACAACCTGTGGCTAAGCATATTGGCCCTTTGTTGCACATTGATAAATCACAACCAAGCCTATATAGTTAGTTGTTTCTAAAAGGAAACCCAAAACTAAGTCCTATAAGTGACTTTTTGGAGTTTTCTTCAGTATTTTTCCTATATGTTTGTGTGTGTCCTTTCTTGGGAAGGTTGCAGGGCATCTATAACTAGCATGTGCATCTTTGTTTCTACTCCTCTTGTGTCATTTGGATCGTTATTGGGTTAAGCGGGTTCACATAGAATTTGTCTTCTTTGGGTGATTTGCATGTCTTTTTGCTTGTTAATAATGACCTTGTCAAAACTAAATCGCATTTCATTTTTTGTTTCATTTACATCATAAGTTAAATTTAAAATAGAATTCCATTTCATAATCACTGATTTAGACAATTTGGGTTTCCTTTGAAACTTGCATTGGTGCATTAGAGTTGAGTTTTGGAATCTGGAATTTATTGAGGAGTGCTTTGGTAGTTTCATTTGTGTTGAGTGATTACTGGTTTGTGATTAAATTGTGAAAAATAACCTCTTTCTCCCTTCCTTAGATACAGTTTATCGAAGATAAAAGAAAATGAATCTTTTTCATTCTTTGGGCCTTTGGGTTGGAAAAGAGTAAAAAATATCATCAAATCTACTTGTACCTTTGAGTAATCAATATAACTTAAAAGAAACACTTAATTAAAAATAATTATACATTTTTGTTTTAGCAAATGAACATTAGTTTAAGTCTAGGGCCTTGGTGTAGGATTGGAGAGTAAATTGTACAAGGCCATAAAACTGAACTAGGATTTGACTAGTGAGTACAAAATCCATTAGTAGAAAGGAGAACTTGCCAGGAAAGAACCTATAACATAGGTTTCAATCATAAGTTCAAGCTAATAAAGTGGAGTAGATATCCCCGCTTCACTTTTTTAGTGGGATTATTATAGGTATGGGTGTTTTGGATTGAAGTGGAAATTCCTTAGGGTGACACCATTTCTTTCTAGAGCTTCGGGTCAAGAAATTATTCCTTCATTCCTTACTGACACACTTAATTGTATTGACTCACTATTATTCTACCTACTTGTTGATTGTGAATTGGTAGCTTTAGTGGATTTTCCTATGGCATCACATGGGTGACTACAAGTGGGAACTACTTGTGGTACTTGAGGCAGATGCATAATCTTCATTTAATCTCCCCTATAGGGTGCCCATATTCATGAGGGTACTCGGACATTTGGTGACTATTGTGAGAGGATTATCGTAACTGTCCTTCAAATCTTTGCTAACCAGAGCTAGGGAATTTCATCACCCCAAAATTTTAATTATATGAAATCCTTTTTAACCATCAATTTCATTTTCTATTGAAGATTTTAGATTTTCTAGGGTGTGCTATGTGGTTAATTATGTCTAGTTGGCCATATTTTTTTGTTTTTATTTGGTTAAAAAAAATATTTCACTATGACTAACCAAGATCTTCATTGGTATTATAGACAACAAGTAATTCCTCTTGAGATAGATGAATTTCTAGCCACTAGGAAACGATAATCAGCCACATTAGATGAAACTGATACGGTAGCCTTTCAAACTCATGCATCAAATTTATAGGATTTTGAACACTTGGAGATTGAAGTTGTTGGAAAAATTCCTCCACCAAATTTTAACCCTCATTTGATCGATCCTTTCAACCTTTTACTCAGTTAAGTGAGTAGACCCATTGGTGATCCTTTTTCATATTTCATCAATCCTCACATGATGTCAAGAATTAGTGGGTCATCCAATATGGGAGGACCTATTACATCTTCCAATTTGATGGGAGGAGTCACAATCACGACCTCCTTGACAATAGTTAGCGGGATAGCTTATCCCTCATCTATTCCTTTGACATGTGGATTTTCCACTTAGGAAATGGTTTCAGTCACATCACTTCCTTCCTTGAATATACCAAGATTTAGTATGATTGATATGTCCTCACAAGTTCTCACATCCATATTTTTTTTTTATGAGGGGGAGGGGAGCCTTGATTTTACCACTAAAAGTGGGTTTCTACCTATTTCTAGTATTCCCATAGGTAGACCAAATGTTTTTTTTCCATTTGGTTGGAGTTTCAATCCTGGGTCTGGTCCTACCACTAGTGTTTCAAAAACTGATGTAGGTATTAATATCATTAGGGGAAGTAATATGGGGGGATTTGCAATTCCATTAGGATCACAAGGTCCATCATATTTATATCAAAAATCATTTACCAGCACAAAATTTATTTTCTCTGAGACTTTGAACCCACCTCATTTATATAGGCTGACAAATGACCCCATCAAACACCACTCTTTGTGGCTAACAATTCCTGTGAAGCTACCATCTGATATTCCTAAATTTTACATGAATCCTGTAGAATATCCTTCCACACACGCCATGACTTACCACCTATGGTGTTCTTTGAAGTCATTGGTGGATGATGGAATTAGGTTGTGACTTTCACAAATGACCTTGATAGGAAGTGTCACTAAATGGTACATTGAATTATAGGGAACTTTGTTTAGTGACTTTTAATCCTTGGCCATGGTGTTCTTGATGAAATTTCAACTCCCTATATGGTATGAGAATGGAACATAAATTTTGACGTCATTGAGTCAAAATATTGCTACACATATTTTTTATCATATTCGTGAATGGAGATGGAAATGTAGGATCATCAGAGTTATAATTACAGATCGATTGTTATCACATTGGTTCATTAAGTATTTATTTCCACCAATTGTCAAGGATGTATCCATGTCAGAGGTAGTTACTGAGGAGGATGCCATTCTACATGCTTATCATTTATACTTTATTTACTCTCAATTTGGTACATTGTATGATATCATTCCACATTCTCCCAAGTCGTCAACAAATCCAATAAAATCTACTTTGTGCCCCATGCTTCTATGGCCAGTTGACTAGATAGATGAGTCAAATGTCCATCTCTACATATCCACCCACAATTATTCCAACACCTCAAAATACCATATTCCATGCTTAGAACTCTGACATTAATTTTGTGCAATCCACTAATTTGAATAATGCTCAACAACCTAGGGGTAAGAAGAAGAAGAAGAAGAAGAAGAATAAGAAGAAGAAGGAGAAGAAGAAGAAAAATAAGAAGAAGAAGAAGAAGAAGAAGAAAAATAAGAAGAAGAAGAAGAAGAATTATTCTGGGAAAGGGATTGGTCAAACTCAAAATGCCAATGCAGGAGGCATGAAGGAGAAGAATAAATTGAAGTTTCCTTGCAATATTTTCAATGGAGACCATCTCACCCATCGATGTCCTCGGATGGAAAATATTCAATGCTATTTATCTCATAAGGGAGCTCCAAAACATTCCACTACTCTAATGAATCCATTCTCACCATAGCATCACACATAGAATCAACAAATGGTTGTGTCAAACTTTGCACCTCTATAATGGGGCACACAGGGTAACCCATAGAAAGGGGGAAATACCTCAAATGAAAATGTTTACATGTGTGATCAAATGATTAATCTGCAAAATCAAGCTCATAATTTTAATTATCCCGAGAGAATTCCTTCAGATAAGGATCAGTATTCATCTCCACATAGTGGGCTTTCTAGATAGATAAGACATCATTTATATAATGCTTCACCCACCTAAGGGTGTTCTATGAAGGTTGGCACATAATCCTAATGCACATGCTAACCATAATTATAGTATTGTGGAAGATTTGTCCTAAGAACCATGTACCATGTCTACCCTAGAAGTCCTTCAAAGATGCCTCATGCAAAGGAAACCATTATTTTCTTCTATAGGAAAAGTATATCCCTTAGATACTCACTTAATTAATTTTAACATCGACTAGAGTCAGCCTAGGTTCCCCCACCAAATCACTTTTCAAATTCAAGTGATTTCGTGTGGGAAAAATATCTTCGAAACTATTTTCGATGAAGGAGCCTCGACTTGCATCACATCATTGTCATGTTGGAAATATTTAGGTTCTCTAGAGCTCATTTAATTGAACACATTGTTAAAATAATTTGATGGTTATATGTTTAAGCATCACATAATCATCAACACCTTCCTTATTGAGTTAGGTGGAAACACTATTTCGATTGAAGTCAAAGTAGTTGACACCCTACTAGATTATAATGTTTTTTTAGGGTATAGTTGGTTCTTCATGATGAAAGTTGTAGTGTCCTCAGTATTTAGGGTCCCTTGTTGTCCTCATGAAGGGAAAGTAATTATTATTGATCAATTTTCCTATTGTATGCTTGATTCTAGGAACATTTTTTATATGAACGTTCTATTCATCAGTAGTTACATGAGTGTTTATGCTAGTATTGGTGTTGTCATGTTCAATGATTCATCATTAATGGGTACATTTACCCTACCTCCACCATTCAATTCATCTCACACATTTTTTATATGTATGATTTTTTTGGGTGCTATTGAATCATAAGGTAGTTCCTTGGCTTATAAATCAATTTTGTCCAACGTGTTAGCCATTCAATTAGATCCTTGGGTAGTACCTAATCCTTTGAAAGTAGAGTCATTTGGATCAAGTATGTTGTTGAGTGTTGTAGAGATTTCCTCTCAAGTGATCTAGTCAAATTTAGCTAACCTTGATTAGAATATCCAAAAGGATGTGGAATATGGTCAATACACTTTACTCGATTGGGATATCAACCCTCCCAATTCACGTGACTCCTTGGATTTGGAGTTAACTATAGATGAGGGAATCCTAGAAGTCATGACTACGGTCAATAAATAATGGGATGACATGCATAACTGATCATAGTTTTTTCCCAAATTGGAATAGTCAGAGGGTGATGTAAAACTTCTTGATTCAAGATAAGGGGCATTTTCTGGGTCATCCAGTGAAATGCTAAGTCTTAACCAGATTGTGTTTTGGAATCCTCTTTCATAACTTTCCATTGAATTCTCCACTCTAATCCATGTCAAACATGAATTTATTCCCATGTCTTCATTGACATCATTAAGGAGATACAATAGCTCGTGAGAATGCTAAGTGTGTTTGTCATCAAGTTTTTCCTGATAGTGACCTAGTTCTAGTTCACAACCAAAATCATGATATGTTAGGAACATGGGAATTCGAACCTATGTTGTGTGGCCCTGACATGGTGTGTCATATGTTGTCGATAAGGTCTCATGCATTTATGGATTATGAAAGGAATTTTTGTCCTGTGCCTCACAATAGGATCTACCTGAGAAAGTGTTATGCATAAGCCATCAAGTGTGTAGTTATTTGTACCATATTGTATTTTTAAGGTTTTTTTTTCAAAATTTTGTATTAAAGAGCATGAGTTGTTACTAGAGGTTTATATTGGATTTATTAATTTATGGACTAGTGTTGTTGATCATGTATAGAGGACTTCAGATACATTTTACTTAGTACTTTTTGGTTATGTTCATTCAAAACTGTGAGGTATGTGTTCTAAATTGGCATACAAAGATATGTTTTTCCCTGCATTCTAATCTTGCATTATTAATTGTCACTTTTGCTAACATTATTCCTTAGGTTCAACCCTACTAGGTTGCAACATTATCCCTTCTCTTTATTATGTATCATTACTTGTGTGGCAGTGCCTACCCTTCATGGGGTGCCTTAGTTAGAATTCCATTTTCCTTTGGCACCGATATTGAAACTATTTGTAGGCCCGGGAACCCATATTTATCCTCAACATGACTAAATATTGAGATCTCATTCTTCTCTCTTAATATTTTTTTTGGCCATGTCCTAAACGAGCTCCCATAATTATTTTTGTTTCTTTATAGTTGCATATGATTATTGTTCCTTATGCCATGGTGTATACTACTATGCTATTGTTTGATTTATCTTTCTTACAACCATTGTAGTCACTTGTGACCTCTTATCGTTTGCATCAATTTTTCTCCATTTTGCGACCTTTAACCTTGGAGAAAATATCTATGAGTTGACATCATTTTCCCAACACATTTTTTGTAATTTATTTTCATAGGTCAATTCCATGTGCTTGGAACATATTGCAAGACATTAATCCACTCATTTTCTCCATTGTATCATACTTTTATCCCTTTTTTCACACTCATAAAAAAATGAAAAATACAAAATAAAAGAGAGGTGGGGGGGGGGGGGGGGGGGGATATTGATACTTATTCATCTTAGTGGAATATGTTATTTTTTTTCACCCTTGAACATGGCACCTATTTTCATCATTGTCTTACCGTTGGGATATAGCTTGCCTTAGGAGTTGTACCATGATTATGAGTTGTCTACTACTCCAAATGGTTATTCTTCCAGTCACTATGGATAGTGCTTTAGTGCCTCATGTATTATTGCACCATAACATTGGTCCCTTTGATTCAATGCTTCCAAGTCATCATTGTATGATGCTATATGTTCAAGGGAATTTAAATCTTGATTCGACCATTCTACAATCTTGTTGACCTTTCATATCGACCATCCATGTGTTAGTTGTAATTGGTGATTTTTATCGTCTTAAAATATCTCGCTAGTTGTTTCATGTTGATTGATGGTTGATCCATTAAGTCCCTCCTTCAATGGATCTCTTCTTATTGACATTAGCACATTATCTAGGAAGTTTATCTAGAAAATAAATAGTACCTTGAAACCTCCAATCATTAGTGGCACGACTCCTTGTGATTGATATTGGGTTTACATAATTGACCCTTGAATGATTTATTCTATGAGTATTCAACATTATATATTATATTCACACTCATTATATTGTACTAGGTACATTGGGGTCCATTTTTACTATTTGTGGGTCTCCTCACATGTATTAATGGTATTCATCAATAATTGGCAATCAATGTATATGTTAACCTTGTACAATTACTTACTGCAAATAGATTCTTAATAAAAATAGAAAAGACACAGTGGCACACACACACATTACACAAAGATTTTTACCCTGGAAACCTAAACCTAGAAAACCAAATACCTATTTAGTGTCCCACTTCTAATTCATTTCACTCATCATTTTCTTCATTGGTTACAAAAAAATATACATATAGGATCTCATGGAATCCAAAACCCTAATCCATTTACCTAGATTAGTCAAAAACCCTAATTCCTTAACTCGAATTAGAAAACAATCGGAGAAAACCATGTGCCAAAAAATCTCAAAAAAAGGACACAAAAAAATTGCAATTGTTTTTTTTTTGTGGGGGGGGGGGGGGGGGGGGGNTCTGCCCTCGAACCCCCTTATAGGGGGAGCCACGCTGCCCCCCACCACTCCCCAAGGCTCCCATATCAGTTTACAGTACATGGGACCAATATTGAAAATAATATAACACATACTCATCATTCTCCCACTTGTTTTCTTTACATAGTACAAGGGGTTATAGGATTACATAGTCAACAATCTAGGGAAGCAATGGCCATATATTATCTACACCAATAGAACATCTGAGTGCTCACACATTTTTTTAATGAATCCGAAACATTCTTCAAAGTGTCTACCTTCATTATCAACACCTTTTTTTCTTCAACCACGTCTCTCACAAATTGATATTGAACATTAATATGCTTTCTCTTTGAATGATAAGTTAGGTTCTTCCCTAAGAAGATTGCACTTTGATTGTCAAAATATATCCTTACAACTTGATGTACCAACCCAATACTTGAACACAATCTCTGTAACCATACTTCTTCCTTGCTTGCATGAGTGGATTCCATGCATTCAACTTTTGTAGTTGAGAGTGAAACTGCATATTGTCTTTTGCTCATCCAATTGATTGCTCCTCCAAATAGGTTAAACACATACCCACTTGTATATGTTCTGCGATTTAGTTCTCCATCCCATTCCGCATCAACAAACCCATGTATGCACAACACTATGTCCAATCCTAGTCTTCCTTGGTAGCACAATCCATAACTAGTAGTGCCATGAAAATATCTGAAAAAATCATTTTTACTATTGTCTAATGCTCCTTCCTTCGTCTTGACATATACCTTCTCAAAACTCCCATTGTGTGTGCAATGTCTATTCTAGTACATAGAATTAAATACATCAAACTACCAATTTCACTAGCATATGGAACACAAGAAATGTACTCTTCCTCTTCATATGTATTGGGACACTCATCTGCAGATAACTTTACATTGAAAAGAACAGGAACCTTGACCGATTTACATTCCTGCATATTAAACCTTTGCAATATTGTCTCAACATATTTCCTCTAATTTAACCAAATTTTCCTGTTTACTCGATCTCTTTTCATTTCCATTCCCAAAATATAATTTGTAGCACCAAGATCCTTCATGTGAAATTTAGAGGACAACTGATTTTTCACTTCTTGGATAATTTCCTTGTTATTTCCTATCAAGAACATATCATCCAAATACAAGAACAAATAAATAATATTATCACCAACTAATTTGAAATACCCAAAATGATMTTCTTTTCTCCTTGTGAAGCCAAGCCCCAACCATCCTTGATGAGTGTTTTAACCCATACAGGGACTTTTTAGCTTACATACCAACTCTTACTTTCCCTTCACAAAAAATCCTTATGGTTTCTTCATGTAGATTTATTCTTCCATATCCCCATGTAGGAACATTGTCTTCAAATCCATTTGTTCTACTTCAAAATCAAATACAACAACAATAGATAAAATAAATCTAATAKAAATTAACTTGGCAATGGGAGAAAAAATTTCTCCAAAGTCAATTCCCTCTACATGTGAATAACCTTTTTCTACTAACTAGGATTTGTTTTTCTCCACTTTACCTTGTTCATTCAACTTCTTCTTAAACACCTATTTCYTGCCAATGGGATTTCTTCCAGTCAAAAATTCCACTAGATCCCAAGCCTAATTCTTGTCCAAGGATGTCATTTCTTCAATGATGGACTTTTTCTAGAGTTCTCCATCCTTTGAATCCATAGCCTCCCTAATAGTTCTAGGATCATCATCAGTAATAGACAAAGAAAAATTTGAATGAAAATCAATTAGAGTATACCTTTCAGATTTCCTTATTTCTTGAACCAATCTTTTCAATACTAGATTATGAGGACCTTCTTCCTCTGATTCATGTTCTTGTCTAGAGTCTGATTCATCATCCTTTAACTCAAACTCTATTTTCTCTGGTTGTTCCTTGGTAGGACTTCCTATTTGACAACATATTTGATTTATTTAAATACCACATCTCATCTATACACTACCTTCTTAGTTTTTGTGTTCCAAAGATTATAACCTTTCAGACCATCCTTATGCCCAATAAAGATACACTTTTTCAGCCTTTTTATCTAGCTTACTCTTGTTTTCCTTTGGAACATGAACATAGGCCTCACATCCAAATACCCTGAGATGTGCGAGAGAGGGTTTCTTACCAATCCATAACTCATGTAGATTCTTGTCATCCAATGCTGATGAGGGTGATCGATTGACCAAGTAACATCTAGTACCCAAAACCTTTGCCCATATTTATTTTCCTCACCCAACACCACTAAATATGCACCTTGATTTTTTCATTAGCATCGTGTTCATCCTTTCTCCAAATCCATTATGTTGAGGTGTATATGGAGTAGTCTTCTACCTTGATATACCTCACTTCTTACATAATTCTTCAAATTCATTTCTATAGAACTCTCCACCATTATTATTCCTCGACACCTTAATTATTTTCTCAGTTTGATTTTACACAAGAGCCTTAAACTCTTTAAACTCATCAAAGACTTCTGACTTGTTCCCAAGGAAATATATCTAATAATTCCTTGAGAAGTCATCTATAAATGAGACATAGTAAACATATTTTACCATTGATGGAACTGACATAGGTCCAAAGACATCATTGCGCACCAACTGTAAAATTCACTCTACCCTCATTACACCAAAGGGGAATCTTACCCGATTCTGCTTCCCATATACACAATGTTCATCGAAATAAAAATCCACAAAGAAGTTAGACATAACTTCAACCATACCTTTACCATGTAGTAGTCAAAATCCCTTATATCCGATATGCCCCAATATTTGATTCCACGACATAGTCTTTTCTCTAGAGACTATAGGAGTTTTTTCTTCTTCAGCTCCAATATTAGGAACAATGGAACTATTACACCTATAACTAGTAGTTCTTCCATATAGTTATATAGAGTTCCAAAACTAAATCCATTCAGCAACACCATTTCTCCTCAAACCATCATGTAGGTTTCCTTCTCAAACATTGTTTTTACCCCTGCATTGTTCATTTTGATTACAGAAATCAAATTTCTATCCAAACCTAGGATGTGTAGAACACCAGGGTATGTTCTAATCCTCATCCATGAGATTCAACTTGAATTTTCCTTGTCCTATGATTTTGGATGTTGAGTAATCACCTAGGAAAACATCACCTTCATCATACCTTTCATATTCACAAAACCACTCCCTGTGAGGAGTCATGTTAAAGGATGCACCTGAGTCAACCAACCATGCCTCATGATCTGCATGTGTGATTGACAAAGCCAAGTACACATCCCCTCCTTCTCCTACTAAGGTTTTAGTTTCTTTAGAAGGAGCATCTTTGGATCCCTTCCCTCTCTCAACACTTTTGGATATACATTGCTTCTTGAAGTACCCTTCTTTTCCACATATACGACATACCTTTACAAATTTTTTGAGATATTTAGATCTTCCATTAAATTCATATTTCCCGCTTGAGGATTTAGATATATTTCTTTCCTGGGAGTGTCCTCTTGCAAATAATGCGTATTTTCTCTATCTTTCCATATATTTCTTCCTCATCTCCTCCAAAAACAAGGATGATACCACATCATCGAAAGTTAATGTAGTTGAATTACTACCTATGGACACAACCATACTAACCCATGAGTCTAGTAAAGAGAACAATAAACTAATACAATTATCTTCATCATAAATATTAATATCAATAGATAATAACTAACTTACCACAATATTTAAGGAATTCAGATGCTATGTCATTGAGTCTCCATCTTTCATCTTCATGTTATAAATATTATTCCATAAGAACAATTTATTTACTAGGGACATAGACTGATACAAATTCCCCAACTTATCCCATAATGTCTTGTTTTTAGCTTCTCGTGACACATTCAGTAATATTGAATCTAAGAAAGACAACCAAATTGTGCTCTTCCCCTTCTGATCCAACTTTTTCCAGTCTTCTGTTGACGTTCTTGTGGGTACACTACCGGGATCCACCATGATCCACTGATCTTTGTCTACCAGTAGATCTTCCATCTTAAGCTTCCACGACTCAAAAAATTTCCCATTAAATTTATCGATCTCTATTTTTCAACTTATCGTTATTTATTTTCACCTAAAGAATCAATACCATATATCTCCCATTGTAACAAGGATTATCACGGACCCAAGCCAAACCATTAGCCACAAAGGCACTCTATAAATCCAAAAACAACTCAGATACCCTTCTTAATAAAAACAAAAAATATACAATGGCACACACACATTACACATATATTTTTACCCTTGAAACCCAGATCGGGAAAACCAACAATCTATTTAGAGACACACCTCTAATTATTTTCATTCATCATCTTATTAGTGGCTGATGTATGTTTGTAGGTACTTAATAATTCCTTGAGTTGTGAGCTCCTTCCTTAATCCACTCATTGGGATGTTTTTTATTATGTATTTCAGCCATCATTTCCTCTTCTAACCTCACACATTAGGGGGCATCTGTTACAATTGTATTTTCAACTCTAGGCCATGAAGAGAATCCAACGATATAATAAAGATGAAACTATAACTTGTACCAGGGAAATTTCTTGTAATATGACATAAAAGATCATGGACACACTTTTCCTAGAAAGAAGGGAAGCTTGTTGTGGCTTCCTCATAGACAAGTCATGGTTGATCATTGTTTTCCCATACCAAACTCATTTCCACCCCTTATATATTCTAGAATTAGAGAATTCTAAGGAGATCAACAAGAGATGGGTTGAGAATGATGCATTATTAGGAATGGTCCTTGTGCATGACCTATTTTCACCTAGTTCACATGCCTGAACCTATCTCTATGTTCCTCTAAGTTCCTATAAGAAGAGGAAAAACCAAGGGGATGGGCACAATGAAAATAGAGTCTAAGCATCCTTATGCTGATGAAATTGTGTGAGAGTTGTTACACATCAAAATTGTTCAGCTGGATATGTGTCACATTGTCCCTCTCAGTTGTCATAAGTGTCGCATCTTCCCTACAACTTTCGCAAGTGTCGCAAAGTTGATCACTAGTGTCGCAAATGATGTTCATACATACTGCCATGTCAACGAAACTAAGGAGGCACTTATAACATCTCACATGACTGAGTTGAAGGAGGAGAACTGGTTTACTGAAGTCAAATAACTCTTGACACCTGAAAGGAACCCTAAAACAAAGGTTTTGAGGGGGAGTGCTCCCCTACTGCAGCTCCAGAAGCGCTGACACTCCCCTATAAGGCTTCAGGGAGTGTTATAACGCTCTCCAGACCCTTTTGAAGGAGCGTTGCCCATCCTGAGAGCACTGGGGCTTCCCCAAGGCTTACCAGGGAGCGCTACAGCACTTTGATGCCCCTTCTAAGGGAGAGCTGCCTAATCTAAGGCAGTAGTTGGCCCGTTAAGGAAAATAAAGGGAGGATATTTCGATATTAAAAGGCAGTTGTGCTCAAATTCTCGGTTTCATAAAAATATCCCTGATCTAAGAAGAAGGTTCCCAACTTGTTCTAAAGATAACTCAAGAGGTTAAGCTCCTCTTAACCTTTATAAACAGGCTCTATGATGGTGGAAAGGGGAAGAACTGAAGTTATGAAACTTATGATCTTGGAGAAAAATCATAGTCAGTCAGAGGAAAGTGATCAGTGAAGCTGTTGTTATCCAGGTTGTGGAGCTTTCAGGCAAGGGTTAGACGAAGGGGACTTGACGAAGCTGTCGCATTCGCATCTACGATTGTAAGTACTGCTATCGTTATTCTCATCAATATGACACGCTTGGCCTATTTATTTCTAGTTTGTGTCTAATGTCACATGAACTTATCATTAATTGATAGATCTATTTTCAAGCTAATATCAATAGAGTAGGAAGCGGTTGTATCTTGTTTGGTCCATAGGATCCAGCGAGGAGCAAAGGATCGAAGCGCAACCAGGAGCGTGCAGGGACAAACATTGATAAAAAGGTACCTCTATCATCATTCCTTCTCATGTGTTAGTTTAGATAGATTTGAAAGGAAGTCAGTTTCCATGATAAGCATTTTTCTGTCTAGGGTTAAGGTCAAGCTCTAGAGGTGATCTACCTATCCGCAGGGAGATTTTCCTACAATAGAAACTGGCGACTCCACTGGGGAGATAGCCTCAAATCAAAACTTCTTGTTTGGATTTTTCTCCTCATTGACCTTGTTCTATACCTTTATTGTTTCATACCTGGTTCACCCCTCTTTGATTAGTTTCATGAGCTGATTGGCTCCTTACCTTATCACACTCAGCATACATGTCAAGTTTGAATCCCAATTTTTGGAATTTTTTGACATTTCTAGGGCTTTTAGACCCTGGCGCCCCTGTCCTAGTGTTAATAGAGAGCTAGCGCTCCCCCATACCTTTACATAGAGCACTATAATGCTTCTTGCCTTTGGCAACAGAGCGCCAACCTCTTTTTGGCAAAAAAACCCTCCAGAACTGCTTTTTTTAGGGTTTGCCTATGTGTCTCTTCTGCTGAGTGATCTAGTGAGTCAATTGTTCTTCCCTTTCAGCCTTGACATCTGTCTGTTTGAAGAATAAATACCTTGTTAATTGGATCTTGCAGCCTTCTTCACCATTTTCATTGAGTTTTTCCCGTTGAGTGAAGTTTGAAACCCATGCATTGTTCTTCTCTCCTCATCAGCTAAGTTAAAAACCCTGGTGAAGGTCATCAAAGGCTTACAAACCTCTTTGTCTTGATTCCAGTCAAGGTCATTGTTCTTCAATTTTTTCTTCTAGGTGTGAAGTTTGCTTTTCTCTTTGATTGTTTCTTTTTCTTTCACTGTTTCATTTTGATTGCTACGGAAGGGTATATTGTTTGTGTGACTTTTTCTTGTGCTAGTTTGGTGTTCATTCATACCAAGAAGATAAGTAGCAAAGACAATCATTGTGTTGTATTGATCATCATCCATACGCAAAAAATAAAATATATCTTCATGATCGATTGAGAATATTAGAAGGCATTTAAAATTTTTTGCATTACATCAGGATTTGATTGAGAAAAGAATTGTTTGAGGGCATTCTGTAGTTGTGCTTTCTAGTGAAAGAACTCTCTCTCTCCCTTAGCTAGATGTTCATCGAAAAGAAATGACTGCTTATCATATTTGATGCATTCTTTGGGTCTGAGTCATAATTCCATTTGTTTCACTTCCATGTACCCCTTTGCGCAAAGAACAACCACTAAAATCAACGCTAATTAAAAGTTATCTAGAACTTTTTCTTTTCTAGGATCCTCCACCAATAGTAGACTAGGCTTAGTACTTTGGATTAGGATTGTGAGCATAACTCTCCAAAGTTTCTAAAACAAACAGTAGCATCCTGAGTTAGGGAGAGTCAAATCCAGTTATCATATAAGTCTGCTTGGGATCCCCCTCTCACACAAGGGTTACGCACGAGGTTGCATTCGGGTAAGCTACGGGGACTAACCCTCTGTGGTTTAACTAATTGTGGTGGTTGGATTGTATTATGGGGGTCACTTTGAGGTAAATCCACAATTACTGCGTGGAATCCTTTTAGTTGATTTCGGGCTTGATACCCTGCCTGTACGTTCCGATCGGACTGTCGACTGTTCCCGCCCAGGGGCTGACTGGGAATTGGTAACCTTAGTGGCCATAATATTAAGGGTCTTACACAAGGTGACGGTGATGGGAAGTCTCACTGTACCTGGAGCAGACATTGGTCAAACTCACTCGGGCTCCTTGGAGGGTAAATCCACAATTACTGCGTGGAAGCTTTCACCAAGGCATAAGTCTGTTAAGTAGGTCACCATTGTAACTGTTCGACCCTATCCTCGCCCCTTCTGGACTTGATCACACAACGTTGGATTTCATCACCAACTAGTACGGTAATCAAAAGAAGGTCCTGTTTTCTTGGTTGTGATTCTTAGTTTTTTTAGTGTGTGTTGTTTCTTTTCGTTAGTTGGCCATAGATTTCTTTCACCGACTCTTTTCCGCCAACATCGACCCTCCACGCCGCTCGTGGAGGCTACAGGGACTTCCTCCAGAGAATATGGAAGGAAACACCCCTTTACCCCCCCATTCTACGGAGGAATCTCCTCAACAGAGCGAGGTTCATAATGCCACAACTTCCCAGGAAGAAGTTCCCATCCCTTTGGAGAATTTTTGAATTGTCTTAGAATCTCCGGAAGATTATCGCACTTCGGAGGGATACGAAGGACAAATCATCCACCTGAATTCCACTGGAGAATTTGTTGTCGTCAATCCTTCTGACATTCCGGTCGGGTCTTCTCAAAACCCTTTAGTTAGCAACCCTTTTTGGACTACGGACATTGTTCGGAGTCCACCATGCTTGGTGAGAGATCTTTATGGAACAGGAGAAGGTGCCGACGCATCTTTTTCCTATACTGTACCCCCAAATCACTTCACTGGTACTACCACTTTTACATCCACACCAACCATTGGTCCGAACATATCATCCGTTGGCCCAAGGCCTACAATTCCTCTCCAGACAGTCCATTCGAAAATGGCTCGGCACATTCCGACTATCCCTGTCGGTAATGCGGTAGTTAATCAAGCCCTGATTGGCACACCTGTAACGCCAAGACCTACACTCCCTTTTGGATTTAGGGAATTGAATGCTTCTGCTACCACCATTTCCCAAACCACTACCCAAATTGTACCGGGAAGTTCCATACCCATCCAACAACCCGGAGGGACTGGCCTTGGTGGTCCTAACCCGATCAGCAACACTGCTCAGTCATTGGCATCTAGCTTTCATATCCCGGGAACTCTACCTCAAACTGGGGGGCATCCTCCCTCCGGAGGACAAATTCCATTCAGAGGGAACCCTAATGTTGGGGGGCATCCTCCCACCAGAGGACAAATTCCATTCGGGGGGCACCCTCATGCTAGGGGGCAACCTCAAGGCGGAGTCCACCATCAACCACAAGGACAAAATGTGTCTGCTGCACCCAACCCGTGGAGCGTCCCTTTTCAAGGAAATCTGCATGCCTCCATGGGAGAAAATGTTCAGACTTCGCAACAACCCCCTCATGGACAAATGCCTAACCCACCCTATAATCCACAAAACCCATCCGGTTATCCTCCACTCACCAACATTTCTCAAAACATCTCGAATCCTATGTACCGTGGTCAAAACCAACCTCACATGAGAGGGCCCATGAGTCATAATTATCCACATAACCCAGTATTGGGCCCCACTGGTGTCCCTCTACCGCACGAGCATTACCCACAGGTTAACCGACAACTACCTTTTCTAGCCACCCTGGACCTTCCAGAATTGTCTCGATTAACGAATGATCCCATTTATCACTCTCCGGTTTGGCCAGCTATCCCAAATAAACTTCCTTCTGATATCCCAAAATTCGACGGGAATCCTGGAGAAGACCCAAACAATCATGTCATGACCTTCCATTTGTGGTGTTCATCCAACTCCCTCATGGACGATTCGATTCGTTTACGTCTTTTCCAACGAATGCTCATGGGTTCCGCAGCGAAATGGTATATTGAATTACCACACACATCTTTTCATGACTTCAACTCCCTTGCCATGTCCTTCCTCACACATTTTCAACTACCCATTCGATATGAGATGGGTACTGAACTGTTAACCTCTCTTCGTCATACAACTTCCATACATATCTCCGATCATATCCATGAATGGAGACGATGATGAAGGCTCATCAAAGCAGTCATTCCTGACCAATTGTTAGCAGAATGGTTCATGAAATCACTATTACCCCAGATTTCTCGTGATGTTTCCATGGGTGGCATAGTCACCGAGGAAGAAGCCATCGCCCAGGCTCAGTACCTAGACTTAGTCTATTCACAATCCGGTACTCTATACGAGTTGATACCGAATGCTACCCGTGCCACTAACGACCCATCCAAACCATCGACTGCTTCACATGCAGATGGAGTTATTGGCTCCGTCAAAACTCAATCTACTACCCAGTCTACTGGAACAATCCAGCGGCCCGCTTCCACGGCTGCCCCCAGTTTGACTGCACCCTCTTCTACCCCACCTCAAACTCAGGTCGTTGATGTGAATGCGGTCCAGTCAACCCCTTCACAATAGCTTGGGGGCAAGAAGAAAGTGAGAAACAAACCAAAGATTAACAACAACAATGAGCAACCCAAGACCCAACCACAAACCCCTGCTGTCGGAAAACAACCACAACGAAAACCAAAATTCCCATGTCTCATTTGTGGTGGCGATCACTACACTCGATACTGCCCACATCGCGATGAAGTGGCCAAACGTTTCAAGGGAAATTCACAACCCGTTGTGCTCACTCATCCTTTTCCGCATCAACAATCCTTGGTTGCACAAACCCCCACGCCGGGGGGCAATTCCAACCAACCCCATGATGAGGCCTCGACAAGTGCCCACATTTACATGTTTAACGGAGTTAATCTAACAACTTGCTCTGTGACATATGACACACCAATTAAACCTGACAAGCCAAAGATCGCTAACGCATCAGACCTGTTACCATCCTCCACCAATCCTCCATCTGTTAGCCCTCCATCCGGGCCACTTCAGATTGAGAAACCGTCTTTTGACTCTATCCTACGTCCTCCTAAGAGCACCATCCAGAAATCTACATTCAATCCCAATTCACGGGCTGCCCAAAACTACAATATCGTAGAAGATTTGGCTCAAGCCCCATGTGCCATGTCTGCCCTGGAAGTTCTACAACACTGTCCCAACCAATGTAGAACACTCTTAGCCGCTATTGGCGCTTTCAATATTGAGTCATCAAACTACCTCACGTTTAATCTGGACGATCATCAACCACGACTCTCCCACCAACTAGCTTTCCAAATCGATGTGATTGTTCACAATCAACAAATCCACCGAGCTATCCTGGATGAGGGAGCCTCCACCTGTGTCGTGTCTCTATCCTGTTGGAAAGGATTAAAATCACCCACCCTTAACAAATCCACTACCATGTTACGTGCCTTTGATGAACTAGGTTTTCATCCTCACGGATTATTACAATCCTTAGCCGTTCAGTTGGGCAGAAAAACTGTCATTGTTGACGTCGAGGTGGTTGGTGCCCCCCTCGATTACAACCTCTTACTTGGAAGAAGTTGGTTCTACGCGATGACCGTTGTCGCTTCTTTGGTGTTTCAATGTGTACAATTCCCCCATCAAGGAAAAATTGTTACCATCAATCAGCTTGATTTCTGCACACCCGACGCTCGCATCCCTGCTACCAAAAACATTCCTTTTCTAGGAGACCACCCGGTTACGTATGAAAGCGTTGGTGTTGGCTTATTGAAATATTCTAGCCTCATGGGTACCTTCCCTACACCACTTCCACCTACTGCACATCATATTGTTTTCGTCAATATGATCTTGACTTTACCTTATCAATCCTTGGAATCATCTGACCCCTGGATTGTGCCTAGTCCTTTGGAATTCGATGTGCTCAGTGACACAATGCCATTGAGCCCAGCCGAGGTCACATACGTAGCTATTCAATCTGCCTCTCCCTCTCCAAAAACTTCACATTCATTGGCACCCGATACTTATTCGATTCCCTCTTGGTTAGATTCCCTATCATCTGTCGTCGATTACATTTCCCATATTTTTCCTTCCGACGAATCTATCATGGAAATGCTTAGCATTAACGATCTGCCCTGGGACGACAACCACCATCGATCCTATTTTCTTCCACCTTTGGAATAAATCCAAGACATATGATATGTCTTCCCCCCCGATGTTACCGAAGCTCCACAATCTCCTATCCTCACGACAGATACTCTCTCTGAGGGGAACATGGGTAACATCTCTACTATGGTCACGATTGACATTTCAATCAAAGAAGGTGTCATGGAAAACATCAACCTTGGTGCTAATTGCACACCAGACGAAGTGGTCTCTTACACCGCTTTATTCAAGGAATTTCGCAATGTCTTCGCATGGAGTTATGAGGAAATGTCAGGGATCAATCCTTCGATCGTTGTACACGAAATCAAAACCTACCCTAACGTGAAACCGGTTCGGCAAAATCTTCGCCCAGTTCATCCCAAGAAAGTCGCAGCTATAAAGGCAGAAGTTGAAAAACTTCTAAAATCTGGCTTCATCTATCCTATCCCTTTAACCGAATGGGTCTCCAACCTCGTTCCGGTTGCTAAAAAACAAGGGACCATCCATGTTTGCATTGACTATCGAGACCTCAACAAATCTTGTCCTAAGGACAACTACCCTACGCCTTTCATCGACCAAATCATTGATAACTGCGTCGGGAGCGTAATATTTTCTTTCATGGATGGATTTTCTGGATATAACCAGATTGAAATCTTGCCCACAGATCAACACAAGACAGCCTTCATCTTCCCTTGGGGAACTTTCGCCTACCGAAAGCTACCTTTTGGCCTTAAAAACGCTAGAGCCACTTTCCAGCGAGCCATGTCGTACGCTTTTCATGACATCAAACATATCGCAGAACTGTATCTCGATGATTTACCCGCACACTCGCTACATCGATCCGATCACATCGATCACTTACATGCAATCTTTCTGCGATGTAGGTTCTACCGTATTCGTCTGAACCCACACAAATTCATTTTCACTGTCGAATCCGGTCGACTCCTCGGTTTCATTGTCTCCAAAGATGGGATTAGGGTGGACCCCTTAAAGATCAAGGCTATCTTAGCCTTACCTCCACCCATCAATTTAACCCAACTCCAAAGTTTGCAAGGAAAAGCAAACTTTCTTCTCCATTTCATCTGCAATTATGCCGAGATTACTAAAGGATTTATGCGGTTACTGCAAAAGAACGTCCCTTTCATATAGGATAACGTAGCTCAATGGTCATTCAACGCTCTCAAGCACGCTTTGACCCATGCACCTTTGTTACATCCACCTGAATATACAAAGGATTATATCCTTTACTTTGTCGCTTCTACTTCCACCATCGCAATGGTGTTAGTCCAAGAAGACTCCAACGACAAAGAACATGTGATTTACTATCTGAGCAAGAGTCTATCTGGACCCGAACTCAGATATTCACATGTTGAGAAACTGGCTCTGGCAGCCGTCATCACTGTCCAAAGGTTCTACCACTACATATTATTACGCACCACCACGGTAATCGCAGACTCCAACCCCATGTACCACGTCCTGACACGTCAAGTACTTGGGGGCAAATATTCGAAATGGATTGTTATTCTTCAAGAATTCGATCTTGAGTTTACGAAGCCGAAAGACAAAAAATCCCTGGTGTTTGTCGATCTCATCTATGCTTTTCCTCGTGCCGATGAAAACATCGAACCTAGAGATTCTCTTCCCGATGAATCTCTCTTCCTCATCAGCACCTCTGATCCTTGGTACGGAGACATTATCCTCTACCTTCAAACACAATGTTTTCAACCCAACATCTCTCGTGAAGAGCGACGGCGCATTCATCACGATTCTCGTCGTTATCTCATACTCGGCGACACTTTGTATCGTCGTGGTATCGACACCATCCTTCGGTGATGTTTGAATCACAAAGAGGTTGAACGCATTTTGAATGATTGTCACCTTGGCGCCTGTGGCGTCCACCTTTCCGGTATGGCCACAGCCCAAAAAATCCTACGTGCCGGCTATTTTTGGCACTCGATTTTCAAAGATTGTATTGAGGCTGTCAAGAAATGCCCACCCTACCAAATCTTTAACAAGAAGGCACGCACCCACCCTATGCCGCTGCACCCAATTATCGCCATCGGCCCCTTTGCAAAATGGGGCATCGATTTCATGCAGTGTAAGCCTACCTCAGCCTGGGGGCACGGTTACATCATCGTCGCCATCGACTACTTCACCAAATGGGTTGAGGCTATGCCTACCTTCCTGAAC
>ML781145.1:1727450-1738360 GCA_009831015.1 Picea engelmannii | reverse complement strand
ATATATATATATATATATATATATATATATATATATATGGCGTGACTGACATGTTTGTATTACATCAAAAAGTGTGTAAGAGAGCAAAATATTGGGTCCATCTACCCGTACAACATCGCCTGACAAGGCATACAAAACATGATCACGGGAAGACTCTAATATCCCCGCACTGTGTTATGCTGTGAGTAACATACTATTGCACGCACTACACGCCTCAAAAGAGAATTGATATTCTCTGGCACCCCTACAGTGTGCCGCTGCAGATGTAAAGGCACATCCCCCCTCCACAGAGGAGGGATACCCATCGTAAGGCCTTGGAGGTTCCTCTCAACCTCCCGGAGACCCACCACCGGTACTGTTGGTTCTGCTGCAAATGGGGCGCCTCCACGATGCCCTGGTACTGGTATATCAGCTGGGCATAGTACTCCCTTGTCTGCGTGTTGAGAAAAAAACATCTGTTAAAAACTCTTTTACATACCCCAAAAAAATACATATACATCAAAAAACAAAAAACTAGACAAGGAATGGCTTATTCTCTTACCTGACTCATCCCAATCTTCCCCCTCGGGAAAAATCAAGTCCATACTCCCATGGAAATCTACGTCAGCATAAGGGAAGTCCTCGATCCAGAGGTACTTCCGTCTCAGCCAGGCAAAGAAATCGCCAGTAAAGTGGAACTCTGACTCCAAAACTAACCTTGGAGACAGACTAGTCCACCTCTCCATCCAAGGCTCATCCACTGGTCATATTGCCAGTGCTATCTGAGGTTGCATCTAAGGGATGCGCTCTAAGAAAAACGATACTAAGAATGAACCATAGCCAAACTGCTTTTGACCAGTCCTGCACCGTGATATTTGTTCCTTCACATTCCGAAGGAACGCTGCACTCCAATTGAACAGTGTTGGTTCCAAACACTGAACACCATAGGCCACCTATGATCTCGATGCCAAATGAGAAATAGTGCTACTGGTCACACTTGTGATAGCAAATAATATAGATCGAAGAGGCAGATATCATATATCCTTGATAGGGATCCTGCCCCCTACCAATCTTGCTCCCGGAACGCAGTGGCGTGTCAGATACACATCCACCTGCTCAGGTAATTCCCTCTGCCCTGTAAAGGATATGGGGACCCCTCTTTTTGAGAGGCCGGTCAAAAATTACAAATCCTCCAACTCAATGGTTAGAAGTTGTGTACCAATACGGAATCTCTGTTCTGCAACGTCCCAAAGGCCAATCATGTGCTCAAGCAGTAGAATCTCTCTCTTCATTTTTTGTAATTTGAAAAACTTGAGCAAGCCACAGGCCCGCAAAGAGGCCCATGTATGAGGACTCCACAGAGAGGCTAAATCATCCATCTCGTGTTCCCTCTCTTTCCATTCAATCATGATTGCTGAAGACACCTACAAAATGAAAATCAAGAATTTCATCATTTCTCACGTTTTTGTAATTTCGGCGATTTTCAAAATCATTTTAAAAACATAAAATCAAATTCTCATGTCATCTAAAAGCAACCAATCACTCTTTTTGACCACCACACCCTTTAGTATTTGCCATATAATGATTAAAACGTGTTAAAAATGCAAAACGAAATGGGGGGCTATGTGGGATTTTGGGGGGAATTTTCATGAGTTCTTTTACTCAAAATGTTCAGTCCAATCGATTGCAAGGGTGTGCACATCTGAACAACCCTTTTCTAATACATTTTCGTAAAATAATCCCCCCATTTTATTAATTTTCAAAAAGAGGCCGATTTGATTCAAAGAGGGGCGACCTAGGGATTTGTGTTTTAAATTAATAATGCCATGAAAATAAAATTGAAACCATGCAATTGAAAGAGAAAAGGATGAACACCTACCTGGTTCGAACGGTGAGAGAAATGATTGATCGTAGCTCCGGTAGCGAGAAAAACAAGATTTGCTTCAAGTTGGGATTCTCCAACACTCCAAAAATCCTTGCAAATGAAATGGTAAATGAGTTTTTAAATCAATTGTTATTTATAAAATCTCATTTTTTATAAGGTATGGTCATTTTTGGGTTTATCTAATGATGTAAATGGCCTCACTAAACTCTGGTTTGTAGTTTCTGGCATCGTAGGTTTCCTGGCATCTCTAATGAATCATTCACCTTGTCGCATTTATGAGCATAGTCTTAGTTCGTTCTCGAGCTTGACAATATGAGAACGTAACTGGGTAAACTTTTATCTCTTTTTCGGACTCGTACGGATACGAACACACAAAAAAATAACCCCCCTGGAGTCTCCTTTAAACCCTTTTCAGACTCTCTAAATATGAAAATATTGTTGATTGATCTTGCTTTCTTTCACACTCGTTAAAGGGTCAGAAAGAGCGTCTTTCGAGTGATAGTTTAACCCTTTTTCGATCTCGTTGGACTACTGTACGAAAAAGGAACTGAGAGAGTTCTCTTTTGAGTGTTTTTCAAAACTCTATAATCCCGAAAAACCTTTGAGTTTTCTGTCCTTGGACTCGTTAAAGCACACATCGACAGGCCCATATGGGACCGAACCCTTAGTTCTTCTGGTTCGTTAAACAAAAGAGGGAGAACTTACCGAAGGTGAGTTATATCGAGCATGTGTTATCCTCCTCGAGCTCATTAAATAAAAAAGAGGCACTCATCTATCTGGATTGGGGGGAAATTGAAAGGAGCAAGCCAAGCAGTCTCTTGAGAACATCATCCAGTGCTTCTTAGAGTCTCCCTTGAACACGACACTTTGTCACTTTGCACATATCATAATCCGCTGAACCTCTGCACTGAGCCAATCCTTTGAGTTTCCTTTCACTCCTTTGGGTCACTCGACGCAAGTCACAATATCCATTGTATATTTTTGGTCCATGTCAGGTTTTGTTGTCATTCCTCAGTGTTCAAGGGAAGTATCCGCCTCGAGAGTCAGCCATCCAAAATATCTTTCCTCAAAACCTATGTCAGTCCATGTCCATTTGATCTACCAATTACATCTCCATGTTCGTTTCGTGTCGTTGATGGGGGATACATCAAGGCCCTCCCTCGATGAGTCTATTCCTGTCGACTCCAACACATTATCCGAGAATTAGACTTAGAAACTACTTAGTACTTTGGGACCTTCATGCCTCAATGGTAGGCCTCCTCACATTCAACAGTGGGTTTACATCATTGACCTCTGATCAAATGATTCCATGGATGTTCGACCTCATCTCATCTATTCACATTCGCTGGAATGTACTAGGTACCTTGGGAATCATTGACATTAATGGTGGTATCCCTCGCACTTGTTAACGGTTCACACCATTGAATGGTAATCAAGTGGTTTTTTCCATGTTCGACGTCAAGACATCTATTCACATGGTCAGATTCGTACCATATTGGGATTGGTATGAAGACCCTGGGTTGAGCCATCACTCTGATATACGCTTTGCCCAGGCTGCGAAGGAATTCTATTGAAACAATGACACATACACTGTTACATAGATCCACTTTGTATTGGTCGTGGCTATGTCTTGTCATCTCGTAGATCCACTGTGTATTCTTCTTGGCTACAATCAGTTCATGTCTTTAGAGTATAGATCCACATTGTATCTTCGGTGGCTATACCTTTTTATCAATACAATTATGGATCCGCAGTGTATTTTACGATG
Source organism: Picea engelmannii (assembly GCA_009831015.1). Classification (NCBI taxonomy): domain Eukaryota; kingdom Viridiplantae; phylum Streptophyta; class Pinopsida; order Pinales; family Pinaceae; genus Picea; species Picea engelmannii. The sequence goes on along the minus strand of ML781145.1, from coordinate 1,734,728 downwards.
GCCATATCCTACTAAGTCTTGATCACCCAAGCATAGGTATGCCTGCCTTGGGTTTTAAAAATATGTCATGATATTTGTTGGATATTTGTGTGCAGCTTTCGTCAGGTTCTCCGAGTCTATACCCTTGCTTGAGCATCTACAAAGTATTTCAGTTATCAGTTGGCATATTCTAACTTCATACTTTGGGGGACATTATATTACACGTCAAAATTGTTCAGCTGGATAAGTGTCGCATTGTCCCTCTCAGTTGTCATAAGTGTCGCATCTTCCCTACAACTTTCGCAAGTGTCGCAAAGTTGATCACTAGTGTCGCAAATGATGTTCAGACATACTGCCATGTCAACAACACTAAGGAGGCACTTATAACATCTCACATGACTGAGTTGAAGGAGGAGAATTGGTTTACTGAAGTCAAATAACTCTTGACACCTGAAAGGAACCCTAAAACAAAGGTTTCGAGGGGGAGCGCTCCCCTACTGTAGCTCCAGAAGCGCTGGCACTCCCCTATAAGGCTTCAGGGAGCATTATAACGCTCCCCAGCCCCTTTTGAAGGAGTGTTGCCCATCCTGAGAGCGTTGGCGCTTCCCCAAGGCTTACTAGGGAGCGCTACATCGCTCTGATGCCCCTTCTAAGGGAGCACTGCCTAATCTGAGGCAGTAGTTGGCCCATTGAGGAAAATAAGGGGAGGATATTTCAAGATTAGAAGGCAGTTGTGCTCGAATTCTCAGTTTCATCAAAATATCCCTGATCTAAGGAGAAGGTTCCCAACTTGTTCTAAAGATAACTCAAGAGGTTAAGCTCCTCTTAACCTATATAAACAAGCTCTATGATGGTGGAAAGGGGAAGAACTGAAGTTATGAAACTTATGATCTTGGAGAAAACTCACAGTCAGTCAGAGGAAAGTGATCAGTGAAGTTGTTGTTATCCAGGTTGTGGAGATTTCAGGCAAGGGTTAGACGAAGGGGACTTGACGAAGCTGTCACATTCGCATCTACGATTGTAAGTGCTATTGTCATTATTCTCATCAATATGACACGCTTGGCATGTTTCTTTCTAGTTTGTGTCTAATGTCACATGAACTTATCATTAATTGATAGATCTGTTTTCAAGCTAATATCAATAGAGTAGGAACCGGTTGATCTTGTTTGGTCCATAGGATCCAGCGAAGAGCAAAGGATCGAAGCGCAACCAGGAGCGTGCAGGGACAAACGTCGATAAAAAGGTACCTCTGTCATCATTCCTTCTCATGTGTTAGTTTAGATAGATTTGAAAGGAAGTCAGTGTCCATGATAAGCATTTTTCTGTCTAGGGTTAAGGTCAAGCTCTAGAGGTGATCTACCTGTCCGCAGGGAGATTTTTCTACAACAAGAGTCTTTGGTCACCATTTCTCTATCATATTTGGGTGTTGGGAATCAACACAAGTGAGGTGATAATCCTATGTGATAGATAATTTTTTCTTCTTTCCATGATACAAATAGTAGCTTCATTTATTCCAACCAAGCAAGTGCGAATAAGGAGGAGTTCAAGGGCTTGGAGCAAGGAGTAAAAAAATCTTCTCTCAAGGTAATCATTCTAGTTGTTGTAATCCTCTTTCTTTAACATAGATCTATGTTCTTCCCCCTCCAAATTCTTTGTTAATGATCAATGTTATGTTTATGATTTGATTTTGGTGGATTCTAGTATTACTTGAGATAATATATGAGATCTACTTTCATGCAATTTTATTTGTGTATTCCATATGATTTGAGAAAGGTTTTCTAGTTGTCTGATGTGCATGTTAGCAGGTAGAGAAAATTTCTAGGAGATATGCCTCAAGCGAGATATTCCAATGATACGATTGGACAACCTTCAAGTTAAAGGTGAGTTATTCCATCTTATTTCCTTAGCATAATATGCTTGTTTGAGTTATATCTAGGAGGAAAAACATAGTGATATATCCTCTATTTGTTCATGTCTGTGATAAGATTAGTGGGAGGGTTTGTCTATTTGTAGATGAATTTCTCTACAACACCTTGGGGCTACAAATAATTTTCATTTTTGAATAAGTGACCAGTTAAAACTTTTAGAAAATTCTAAATCAATTTTACATAAATATAATATTATTTAGAAAAGTAAATTAGTACATAGTCAATAAAGGTTTTGTATTTGAGAAAAGATCCAAAGAAAGGTGTCACATAATCATTAATGCTTTTAGGGAACAAGCCATCCAAGTGGAAAGTATTCAAAACTTCCCCTCAACCTATATAAACCACTTCCCTATTTCCTCAATCAAATGAAAATAGAGAGGTCCAAATACATAATCAATTGCTGCAAAAATTGATCTAGGAAAGGCCCATAATTAGGGAAATTCAATTTTATTTTGGGAGGGAAAGAGGGCATTGATATGCTTTGAAAATTATTGGATTTGATTTTTGTCCAAGCATCCAAGTCTAGGAATCATCTTCATCACTTCCTATGGAATTTCCCCATTTATTGATAACATTTGGCCTCAACCCAAGCTCAAATTAGGTAAAAATTCCTTTGACCTACACTAGTGCTCAATAATTTCAAGGTACAACAAGGTATTGAATTTGGCTACAAACTAAAAATGAATTATTTTTTGTCCTCATGGATCAAATTTCCTCTATTTTGGAAAAATAATTAGGCTAAAATTGAGTTGTATTTGACCCCCAAACAACCATGGGAACCTATTGGTATTATGCACATTTTTTCCTCAAAACACTATAATATTGACATCTTAATGAAAATATGATTTTTGGGATGTTGTTAGTGTTCTATGTTCATGTTATCGAAAAAGTGAAGGGTTGGCTGCAGTTGTTGGACAAAAGTACTTGGAATTTCCCTTTGATTTGGGAGCTTGACCCTAATAGTTTTATTCTGAAAGAAGGTAGTGGGGAACCCAAGGAAAGAGATAATGTTCCACTTTAGGAAAATGAATGAGAAGGAAGATGACATAGACACAAACAAATAAATAAACATACACATAGAGACAGAGGGTATAGTATCACGAAGGAGCATACAGAGCTCATGTACATAGAAATGAGAAAAAATAATGGGAATTTTCATAAGGAAAATAGGAAGCTTGCCAAAGAAATTAATGATCAACCCTCGAACATAGAATGCCCATATCCAAACTAGAGAAGAGAGGGGTATAGGTTGGTGCATGCTGGAAAGAAATAGACATTGGTAAGGGGATGGTGTTGAGGGACTATGTAGTAGAGAAGGGACTCCCTTGTGTAGAGGAAATCTAGATGGGAAGGTGCATGGTAAACTTGTGGAATCCTTGAGCTCAATGAGGAGAGGGGATTTTTGTTTTTGACTGTATAGTGAAGGAGAGTAACCTTCGTGATCAATTCCATAACCATATATCCAACTTGTGAGAGTTCCCTAGTGGTATCATGGCCTAGCATATTGGTGTCTTGTTTTGGAGAGTATAAGGGAAACACAGACTATGGTTGGGTGGAAAGGCATTCACCCTCACTCAGTTGGTTGGTTGAATTTCAAACTAAAACAAATAATTGTTTCTCAATGTAAATAGTAAATGTTTATTAATGAATATGAATTACACTATGTTCTCCATGTTAATTTTATATGTTGAATGAATGATAAATCTAATTTTAATGGTGTAATGAATCCCCTTCCAAGGATTAAATGATTGCCCATGATAACTATGCATGGGAGGTACAACAAAGACCCGTAACCGTATGTATCCTAGAAACACTACTTTCCATTGTAGGGCCCATATATATATATATATATATATATATATATATATAACCATTATCTTGTAATCGCAACCATTTTTAGTGAGCTATATGCAGATCCCTAAAGAATTTGAGAAATATTTTATGAAACTTAGACAAGAATTCCACCCCAAGATTATCCCACCAGACAAGACAATAACATCTAATGGAAAAAAATTCTAATCCTTCAAAAATGAATTTAACTTAGGGATCATGGATACCCTAGAACCCATGGTTTCCTGAAATAGGACCAAATTAGTCTTTTCTTTCTCCATCAACCATTTTAGGGACACTAGTTTTCCCTAGCCCCCTATCCCCCAGACATTTTCTGAAAGGACTTTCAATTGGACCCCTCTGTGGGGACTTTTCGTTCTCTAAGGGCCCCAAAAACATAGATTTGTTTTGCTTCATTAATTTATTTGATAGATTTTTCCTACGCAAACTTGAGAGTAGACTTTCAACCTAAAGGGACCATGACCGAACCTGGAAAGGTGTCCATGTCGAGACCCCCATAGATTTATAGAGCCTTCAAGGATTGTCCCCAATCCCTAATATTGTAGGGGCCACCCTTGGAACAACTGTAGTAAGAGGAGGCCAAAGGAGATTAGGAATATTTATAAGGATTCCCCTGAATGGGAACTGAGAGTTCTCTAGGACTATCCTGCTCTCAAGGGTCGATAGTGCCCCTCACTTCGTGGTTAGGAATAAGGGGTTTTCTTCCCCACCACCCAAATTAGGGGGTATATGAGGAAATATTATTTAAATTCATTCTCGGTGGCCCAAATCATGAGATAAAGGAAATATAGGTAAGTACACTCCAGAACAAGGTCGAACAAGGCCTCTATCCATGTGCACTGGAGTTCATTTAGATGGAGGAGAAAAGGTTCCTAGCTAAGAGCCCACCTAGTTGTAGGAAATATTTTTATTGACTTCAATCCATGGGATCAAAATATATCCCACCAAAAACTTCCCACTATATCCATGGGGGGCCTCTTCCTCAACTCGACAGTTTTCCACAACTTGAGAAGTCAAATTCATAGATTTAGAATTTAAGGTACAAGGTTCTTGAATTTTTTTATGCTAGATCTTATGTTAAGCCCTAATATTGGCTCATTACCCCTTAATTGGGTCATATTACATTAGTAATGGTATTTTATTTATGTCCACTTTATTACATTAGTTGTAATTATACCTCCAATCTCCTATATATACCAAGGAAACCTTTTCATTTGGAATCATCTTGTACTTGAACATTTATGTGGGGTAAAAGGAGGTTTCCCCCTAGAAGAGGCCAATTATCTGAAATTATCTCTTTTTGAAGGCATTGAGTACTTATTCTGAGGTTTTTCTATGCTATATTGATATTTGGTTCTTAACATATCAGAGCTTAAGGTCTTGGGGTTTCGCTGCTACATCTGAGACACCTTGGGATTTTTGCTATAAATTTTTTTCTACAAATTTCAGAAGGAAAGACTTAGAGGTCATTTAGTAGATGGATCAAGGTACTTTGGGTTAAAATTTCATCTCCTGAGGCCTTATACTTTCAGATATATATCCTGTGTAAATAGGGTTCTGGAATCATCCTGAACTGAGTCATTGCAAATTTTTTCTATAAAATTTGTGCTGTAATGTTTCAGACCCTAAACTCTTGAGGATATTTACAAAAATTAGTAAGGTATCTGTGGTAAAAATTCCAGCTTCTGTTTCATATTACATTTGTAGAGACACCCTGTGTAAGATAGGGTATCTAACTAGTCCTATTGACTAGTCTCAAGAAGGTGTTTCAAGTAAAAAAATCATAACTTCTTCCTAGAGTATCCAAATTGAGTGAGACCAATTTCATTGGATCGTGGACATTCTGTAGTATTTCGAGTACGAATTTCAGAATTTTATATCTATAATTTTGTGCGGGGCACACTATACAAGTGAGATCTCCCGGAAAAGATAAAAATTGGCAAGTTGTGGGGAAGTTACCATAAATTACACTTGAAACATCCAAGTTTGATTAGAATTGTGGAATTCCAGAGAAGAAATATCATAGAACTACATAAAATAAAGTTTCATACCCAGAAGGGCCGAAACTTGGGAGATACAACAGAAGAAATATTGTCTAGAAGAACCACCTCAAAATCAAGGTTCAAAAGTGATATTTGGCCAACATGCCACCCAAAAATGGAACTTCTACACCAAATAGGCCTCCAAACATTCCTACTTTGAATCTTGATGAAGGTGAAGAAATCCGTAGGGACATAAATGATTTACAAAAGAAGATAGTAACAAAAAATGAACTATAAGAGATGGAAGCTAAGTTAGAGGCAAAGATGGATGGTTTAAAAGAGGAGATCATGGAAGTATTAAAAAAATTCGTAACATAGAAGACACCTAAAAATACATCCCATGAAATTCATGATGTGGACACAAGGAAGGTGAGTCAAGAATGGAGAAACTCCAACTTTGGGTTGAAGACCAACCACGTTCCTAAGATCGATATGAGGAAGTTTGATGGAAAGGACCTAATCATATGGATACTTCATATGAAGCAATTCTTTGATCTACATAATGTACCACATACACAAAAGGTATGAATTGCTTCTTTATATTTAGAATTCAATCAATTTTTATGGTATCGATGGCTTTGTTCTCGCAAATCACTTGTCACTTGGACAATTTTCACGGAAGAAATTATAGCACACTATGAGGATACAAGGAGCAATACCTTTTTTATCCAATTGATAAATCTCAAGAAAAAGGGTTCAGTTACCGAGAACACTGAGAACTTCCAAAGATTGAATATAAAGGTAACTGTTAAGAACCAAAAATCAATATAGCATAGAAAAACCTCGGGAAAAGTACTCAACACCTTGAAAAAGAGATAATTTCATATAATAAGCCTCTTCGAGGGGGCAACCTCCTTTTACCCCACTTAAATGTTCAAGTACAAGATGATTCAAAATGAAAATGTCTCCTTGGTATATATAGGAGACTAGGAGGTATAATTACAACTAATGGCTTAAAGCCGACATAAATAAAATAACATTACTAATCTAATATGCCCCAATTAATGGGTAATGGGCCAATATTAGGGCTTAACATGCCCCTCCCCTTGAGACAAGTGTTTTTCGCAACGCTTGAGTAACTCTGGATGCTTCTGTATAAAAGACTCATCTTCCCAAGTGGAATCTTCAGCTGGTAGTTTCCTCCATTTAATGACTCTGAAATGGATCTATTCCTTAGTTGGAGAATTCTTGTGTTAGTGATGGCTTCGGGCTCCAATATGATTTTTCCTTCCTCGTCAAGTTCTGGCAATATAGTTTGAACTGGGATCTTGTCACCTATAACTTTATTTAAGCATGAAACATGGAAAACTGGGTGTACTCGTGAAGATGCAGGTCGCTCCAATTTGTATGCCATAGTACCAATATTTTGCAACACCTTATAAGAGCCATAGTACTTTGGTGATAATTTATTATCCTTCTTGGCTTGCTTGAGGGACATCTGTTTGTATGGTTGTAGTCTTAAAAATACCCAATCCCCT
>ML781145.1:1664887-1676091 GCA_009831015.1 Picea engelmannii | reverse complement strand
TCAACCACTTCTTTAGATTCAACATTTATAAAAGGGAATCAAGTCTCAATTTCAAGACTATAAAAAATATGATTGTTATTTTTTCCTTGAGTTTGTGAAACTAAGCCATATCTAGCTAACATGGCATGTGATTTTATTGATTTATTAAAAGGTTTTTATATTATTTGAGTATGATTTCATTATTTTCTTTCTTTTATTTTTTTATTTTTTTAAATCTTAAAGGCCAAGGGTTATGGTTTTGGTGGGGGACTAATGGCCACTAGGATTTGGTCTACCAGTTTGACAATGGAGGTGAGAAGAAGAGATAGTTTGTTTACAACCTGTTCTCTTTTCATACTGAGGGTTTTAGTTTTTTCTTTCCCCTCATCATCTTGGTAGTAGGGGAGGGGGGTTACCATATTGCATAAAAGAGGGTTGTCTTATCAACCCCTTCTTCTTGTCACATCCAGGTGAGTGATCTTTCTAGTGGGAAATCATGGCCTCGACATTGGATTTTATCAATGAAAAGGGGGCATGTCAAGTTAGTATCCATAAACTCTCATAGTAGGCATTAGGAGGTAGGAAATTTTTGAGGCGTGAGCCTTTGATTTCTCATACATCAGTTTGTGGGATGATGACGACATAAGCTCCTCTAAGGTAGTCATTGAGGAGGCTGAAAAATGATGTTAGAGTAGGGGTCTAGTCCATCCCATAAGTGGTGATATTGGGGTAAAGGGTGAGAAGTCAAGGGAGTCCCCTCAACCAATTGAAGCTATGGACAATGTGGAGGTGATGGACTCAGTTTTACCAAATGTTACCAAAGGAAGGAAATGAGTTAAGGAGTATTTATCATTCATGTGTGTTGGAGCTTACTTCAATAGAAACCTTAAAGCGAGAGCACTCTCAAGTGAGCAAGGTGGTGTTGTCTATGAGATGGAAGTGAAAGCATGTGTCAAGAAAAAAGAGGATGGGGTGAGACTGTTAGTAGGACAAGATGTCGTCATCAAGTAGGTGTAGCTATATTATTCGATGGCATTGGTCATAAAATTTCATGGAAGGTTTATCTCAAATAAGTCAAAGGGTATATGGGTGAAGAAAGTATAGAAGCAATAGCTAGGTTATGCTTTGTTTTTTCTCCTTTTGGTAGGGAGTGGCTTCCTTTCATTTTCCAATTAGAAAAGGATAGGGATAACATAATGGCCAATGTAACACCCCCGACCATCAACTCCATGGTTGGGCCAATGCTACTACACAGAAAAGCACTTCTGTAACAAAATATGCATTCTAATGAACTTAAAACGCTTAATTACAGTTAAACATAGAATTACTGCTAGCATTTCAAAGTTAATGGAAATAACAATAATTCATATGCACAAAAAAATACGTCATAACATTGCAAGAATCACAGGTATGCAATTTAATTAATTATAGAATTATAAAACATAGTGACACTTATCTTTCAAACTGTCACGCACCACCAACTGCATGTAGACCTTCCATGAACTTCCCAGCCTTAGACCATGCTTCTCATCACTCTCAGCAGTAGGTCACCCCTGAGCCGGGACTAAGCTCCACCGGGTAAGGAATCCTAGGCTAGGTAAGGTTTATAGGAAGAATACACGTAAAAGAAGGAGGATTCTCTCCCATGAACCACTTATGCCCACTGCCCACAGACTCTCCTTCCCCACATGCATGTCCCACCCTAGGTGTATACACCTTCTTTGTCACCTAGAAAGTCCTTCGGTTGCTAACCTCCCTTTCTTTAGGCTTCAACAACAGACCAGACCAGAAATCTCCGAGCTCTATGGCAGTTACAGGGTTCCTTCCAAGAGCTCTCTCCTTCCTCCGTGCATTCTCTCGCCTGGAGAGAGTCACTCATAGGATTGGTAAAACCAACCTCTTCAAAAACAATCACCTCCCTCACCTGGAGAGAGGTTACACACAGGTCATACAACCGATTTCCTTAATCTCGTTCCCATACAAAGCAAAAAAACAACAAGGCTCAACAACGAACATACAACAACAACAAACCACACCCATCCAAGAACTGCATGGCCACCACAGTCAACTGGGACAACAAACACGGGTTTCCCAAAACAGGTGACAGACAGACGCTTCAACATAACAAGGCTCAGCAATTACAAGACACTTTGGGTTTCCCCAACCAACAATAAAGGATAGGCTCATGGCTCTAGTCTCAGAGATGCGTAAGGTGTACAGAGATTCCACACAAAGACTCCCATGGTTTAGGTAAACGATCCAGCATAAAACAACCAACAGAGGCTGATAGGGAACACCCGCCCATTCAGACGGAAGATAGAGAATGGACTCCTTGACTCAGGTGATGGATGGAGGAATGCCCGATGAACCCACTCAGATGCAACCATCCACGGAAAATGGGAAGCGAAGCCCCAACGAGACTCACTTCCTGGGTTAAATTGCATGTGCTTGGGCCGACACATGTCGCCCATGAGGCTATATGTGCTTCATTAGTTGGTGTGCACTTTTAGGCACGCGTTCCCCCTTCCAGGGATTTGGGATCAAGGAAAACACGTTTCACACATCATTTTTAGAATAATAATTTAATATTATTCTCAAGGGTCTAAGCCCCCTCAGCTTAGCCCCTCTTCCTACCTCTCAACCCTCTCTCCCTTACCCAAGATTTGTGGATGCTTAGTCCCTCATCACTCATTCATCGTGGTCGATTCACACGCAGAGATTTTTTGTATTAATACTCCGCATAATTACATGTACAAAAATCAGGCTCCTCGCCTTGGACACTTAGGCTCCCTTGTCTAATAACACATAAGCCCACCAACTTATATAAACTTGGCTCACCAGGATATAAAAAATAATTTCAATTCATAATGCAAACTTTATACTTCATAGACATGATTTACAATAGGGCTCGGCCTTGGGGACATGACAATCCCCTCCCCTTATTTTTTCACTATCCTCAGTGCAACTTTACACTGCATCTGCAAGCTTTTCAAAAAATTTCAAAAAGATGCGGGTACTCTACCCGCATAACATCTTCATGCTCCCATGTCGCGTCCTCAGGACCGTACCAGGTCCACTGGACCTTTACAAGTCCTATGGCTCGATTCCGGAGCTGTTTGTTTTTCCTATCCAATATGCGCACAAGATGCACTTGCAGGACACCTTCTTGATCCACCTGGATCAAATTCCAATCAATTACATGATTAGCATCAGGCATATACTTTTTAAGAAATGAAAGATGAAACACATTATGTACAGTCATGGATGCAGGTAATGCAAGCATATATGAAATTGGCCCAATCCTTTCCAGGATTTCAAATGGCCCACAAAATTTGGCTTCCAACTTGGCACAACTTCCCTGCTTCAGGGAACTCCTGTTAGCTTTCACTTTCAGGAAAACATGATCACCCACTTTGAAATCTCTGTGGGTTCTATTCTTATCAGCATAAATTTTCTGCCTGTCCTGGGCAGCTTTCAAATTCTACTTAATTTTTATCATTTGGTCCTCCATCTCCTTGAGCAACTTTGGCCCAACTACTGTTCTATCAACTAGATTATCCAGCTCACTGGAGTATTGCACTTTCTTCCATAAAGTGCTTCAAATGGGCTCATCTTCAACGATTCATGATACCCATTGTTGTAGGTGAATTCTACCAAGTGCAGGTACTCTTCCCATCTTGATGGTTTGTCCATCACATACATTCTCAGTATGCCTTCTATTACTCTGTTCACCTTCTCTTTCTGTCCATCAAACTCAGGATAATAAGCTGTACTAAAGTTCAAATTCGTTCTGAATCCTTTGAACAATCCTTTTCAGAAATTTGAGGTGAATTTCGGGTCTCTGTCGGACACAATCGTTTTAGGAATTTCGTGCAATCGTGCCACTTCCTTTATGAAAATATCAACAACATTTGTTGCCTTGTGAGTAGTTTTCAGTGGAATAAAATGGGCAGCTTTTGTAAGCTTGTCCACCACCACCATGATCGAATCATGCAGCTTGGCTGTTTTGGGCAATCCTGTAATAAAATCCATCATTAATACTTCCCACTTCCACTCAGGAATGGGTAAAGGTTGCAGCAACCCTGCTGGGTGCCTATGCTCGGCTTTAACTTTCTGGCACTCCATACATCTGGCGATGTATTCAACGATCTCTCTCTTCATACCCGGCCAAAAGTAATGGCTCTTGACCACTGCTACTGTTTTCTGATATCTAGGGTGCCCTGCATAAGGCACATTATGCATCTCCTACAAAATCATCTGTTTCAAGCACTTGACATTGGGTACAAAAATTTTGTTCTTGTACAGTAGTATTTCATCTAATTCCAAATTATTAATTTCCATCTTCTATGGCAACTTACCCTGTTGTAGCTTGGCTACCAATTCTCTGTACTGTAGATCTACATTTGCAGCCTCCAGAATTCTACTTTTAATATCAGTCTGATACATGCTAATGGTTGTAGCATGTAATTCATGCACCCTCCTGCTGAGTGCATCAGACACTTTATTCTCCTTTCCTTTGATATGCTTGATTTCAAAGTCGTACTCACACAGAAATTCCAGCCACCTACTTTGTCTAGCGTTTAAGGTTGGTTGATCAAACAAATATTTCAGACCGTTATGGTTTGTTCTGAGTTCAAACCTCCTTCCCATGAGGTAATGCCTCCATTTCTTTAGATCATGAACTATGGCTGCCAACTCCAAGTCATGGGTTGCATAGTTCTTCTCATACTCTTTTAATTTCCTGGACTCATAACAGATTATGAATCTATTCTGACTGAGGACCCCTCCCATTCCTTCTTTTCATGCATCAGTGTATACTATGAAATCTTCATTTGGATCTACAATCCTCAGGATTGGAGCACTGGTTAACAACTACTTAAATCGCTGGAAACTTTCCTCACATCCCTCTATCCAGTGAAACTGTTTCCATTTTCTTTGTAAGGAAGTGATAGGGTGAGCTATCTTGGAAAACCCTGCGATGAACCTTCTGTAATAACCAGCCAATACCATGAAGGATCTAACTTTTGTTATGTTCCTTGGTGTTGACCATTCTCTAATGGCTTCAATATTCTCAGGGTCTACTGCTATCCCATCCTTCGAGATAATATGTCCCAAGTAATGGATCCGCTCCTGATAGAACGAGCACTTGCTCAGCTTGGCATACAGTTGGTGCTCTCTTAGCACCTACAACACCATCCTCAGATGTTGTTCGTGTTCTTCTTCGGTCCTGGAATAGACCAGAATGTCATCCAAGAAGACTATGACAAACTTGTCTAGATAGTCCCTGAATACTCCATTCATCAAGCTCATAAAAAACAACGGGTGCATTTGACAGTCCAAACGACACCACTGTGAACTCGTAATGACCATACCTTGTTCTAAAGGTAGTCTTGTTGATGTCTTCATGTTTTATTCTTACTTGCTGATATCCCGATCTTAGATCTATTTTCAAAAACATCTTTGCATCCTTCAATTGATCAAAGAGATCATCAATCCTCGGCAGAGGATACTTGTTCTTCACAATTACTTTGTTCAATTACCTGAAATCGATGCACAATCTCAGCGTTCCATCCTTCTTCTTTATGAACAGGACCGGGGAACCCCAAGGAAACACGCTTAGGCATATATACCCTTTCTTCAGAACTTCTTCAAGATACAGCTGCAACTCTTTCAGTTTTGGTGCACTCATCCTGTATGGAGCCTTTGACACTGGAGCTGCTCCAGGCATTAAGTTTACAGAGAAATCGATATCCCTTTTCGGAGGTAGTCCAGGTACTTCCTAGAATACATCTTCGAACTCTTTAAGTACCTCATGATCCTCAATAATTGACACCTTATCCTTAGGCGTTTCCCCCACATGGGCTGCAAATAATTGACATCCTTTTCTGTAGCACTTCTTCCACTGTATTGTTGAGATTTCTCCAATAGTAACAACTCTAGGAATTCCTTGGACGGCTCTCTGATTCCCTTATTCAACTAATCAAGTGAATTCCTTGTTCTGACAGTCCAAGATGGCATGGTGTTGGTCCAACCAATCCATCCTAATTAGACACTCATAAGAGCCTAACGACAGAATGTTCAAATCGGCCTTCGTGCTCAGTCCATTCATGTCTACAGGACAAGACTTGACTAACTCCATGACTTTCCTCTTGGTTCTTGTAGCTAGCTGCACTAACCAAGACTTTTCATGTTTTCTTCTTATCAAATGAAAACTTTCTACCACTCTAGGGTCTATATAACTATGGCTAGCCCCTGAATCAACTAAAATAGTAAATGGTTGGTTTTTTATCATACCTTATAATTCAATCATGTGCGATTGATACTCAACTTGCTTGTTGTCCAGGGCTGCGTAGATCATTGGAATTCTACTTCCCATGTCCTCCACTATTTCAACCTACTGAAAATTGTGGATAACTCTTACTTTATCATTTCTGTGGGGGCAATCCCTGTACCTATGGTTTTCTTTACAACCCCAACATTCCATAGGTGGAAGCCTTGATATTTTCCCACCCACTTCAACCTTCCTGGGCTCTCTAAGAGATGACTATCCTTGAGGATTGTTTCTGAAAAAGGGTGGTTTATTTCCCTTCTGCCTATGTTCTTTCTTGAACTTTTTCTGGTCATCCCAAGCCTTTCAAAAGTTAGGCTTTTCTCTTTGTTGTTCAAATAAGAACTTTGCTCTTCTTATCATTTCTTCCATAGTCTTTGGGTCATCATACTGAATCTTATCTCCAATAGGAGGTGGTAATCCACTCAGGTACCTTTGAATATTGATAGACTCATCTTTGATGAATGGAACATACTTCATTAATTCCAAAAACTTTCATTCATACTCATCAATGGTCTGGTTGTCCAGCTTGAGTTCAAAGAACTCTTTCATCTTTCTGTCATAATATCTTTTAGTTAAGTATTTCCTCTTGAAATACCTCTTGAATTCTTTCCATGTGATGTCCCTTTCCCTGATGTGCTGCACCTGGACAAGTTGATCCCACCACATGGATGCATTTCCCTTCAATTAATACATGGCAATCCTGCCCTCTGCATGAGAGGAATAATTCTGTAGTTGAAAGTATTTCCTCATACCAAGTAGCCAAGTTTCGACATCTTCCTCCTTCTTATGTTCTCCATCGAATGTTGGAGGCTTGATCTTGTTCATTTCCCCTTTCAATTCATCCATCCCAGATATCCTGTGCTTTCTGGTAGGAGATGGGCTTGAACTATTGTGTGCTTCCCTACTTAAATTCTTTTGGGAGCGACGACGATGTCTGCTGACACTCCTTGATCTTGTTTCCCTCTCAGGAGTCTTGCGACTCTCTGTCTTGCTTGAGTCACTCTCCTCTTCCAATTTATTTTCTATTCTTTCCAGACTCTTCAACATCCTTAAGTTGAATTCACCTTGCTTATCCCTGAATTTCATGAGTGTTCAGCTATCATCTCGGCGAACCTGGGCATCTTTCTGCAATCTTTCAATGATTTTCATCATGTGTCCTTCCTTATCCATCTCTTTTCCTTTCCCATTAGTGTTTGGTCCTTCGACTCCCAAGTTGACATTCCTTCCTTCTCTTTCGTTCTCTGAATTGGAGGCAATCTGCACCTCTTCCATTCTCTACTCTCAATGATAACCCTATTCGGTTCTGGCACTTGCTAAGCTTCTGCAAACACACATGTAGACAACTAGGATTTGTCATGTCATCATTCTTAGCAAATTCCACACATTCAAAACCATTTTGATTTAAAAAAGCACTTCGACTTCACAAATTTTCCGAGTTCTGCTCGGTTCTATAATTTTTGGGTGATAACTCCCTCTTTCTCCCTACCCTCATAATCAAAGGTCGTGACCAAATGATAGACTACTAGGTGCTACTTGGGCTTTCGACCTTTGAAGAGTTTAAGGCACACACATCTATCTCTCGGAGTTTCGATTTACCGAATTCACGTAAATCGGGTGGTTCGACGATCCACGTTTACCCAACATCCAACGGTTAAAATATGCTACGGTTCTTCCATCTTTGAAGATTTTGGGACTTCTGGAATTTGGGTTTCAGGGTTTCATTCCTCAAGGCTCTCATACCCGCTTCCCTCTCCAACCCCCGACTTCCGAAAATTCGATTTCCTTACCCTCCGAGCCCACAGCATAGTTTTCGCCCACCAAGGTAGTGACACATGGTGTCCTTAAGAAGGTCCACCTCACTCCCGGTGATATCATGGGGCCCCACTACTTTTACTTTTTGTTTCAGAGTTCCGGGCATAAGGAGTTCGTTTATCCACACATCTCGAACTTTCGTTTGCTGAAATTTCAAAATTACGGTCTATCATCTACTTGATCCAGCGGTCCTGATTCCCCACAATCTGATGACTCAGATCTCATCGGCATTTCATGTATCAGTATTTTGTGTGTCACGAGGTCGAAGGATTTTCCACCTTCATCCTCCCTATTCCCGAAATGTCGATTTCTTCCTGGACAATTAATGGTCCAGATCTCTCTTAGATCGACGGTTGTGATCCAATTGTGAATTTACGTTTCGTGAATTCTCATAAACTCACCCTTAGACCATTTCAAGTCACGAGTCAGTGAAAGTTTGATCACTCTCCACGCATCCTTTCTAATGGACGGTCCTGACGAATTCGGGATTTCGCGTATCGCGATTTCCACACTCCTGTGCAACTCAAAAAGGTTTTAAACCTTGTGCACGTTCTCTAGATTTGAAAGTCGTGAGGGTTCTCCTTTCCTCCCGAATAGATTCTATGGATCCAACCCTTTTGGTGTGGAGTTCTCTCTCTCCTTGTGGCCATATACCACGCCAGCTGTAGTTTTATAATACCGCTACACCTCCTGAGCTTTGTAACACAGTCAAGTAGTTCGTTGACACTCAGAAACATTCTAAGGTCTGAAATTAGTCCTCCAGACACAATTTATTCTCAAAACCTTGGTCCAAAGACAACTTATCCAGCCCATCCAGGCTCAGCATTGAAACTAGGCTCTGATACCATACTGTAATTCCCCTGGCCATCAACCCCATGATCGGACCAACGCTACTATGCGAAAAAATACTTCTGTAACACATTATGCATTCTAATGAACTTAAAACGCTTAATTATAGTTAAACACAAAATTACTGCTAGCATTTTAGAGTTAATGGAAATAACAGTAATTCATATGCACAACAAAATACATGATAACATTGCAAGAATCACAGGTATGCAATTTAATTAATTACAGAATTACAAAACATAGTGACACTTATCTTTGAAACTGTCACACACCACCAACTGCATGTAGACCTTCCATGCACCTCCCATCCTTAGACCACACTAATCATCACTCTCAGTAGTAGTTCACCCCTGAGTTGGGACTAAGCTCCATCGGGTAAGGAATCCTAGGCTAGGTAAGGTTTACAGAAACAATACACGTAAAAGAAGGAGGATTCTCTCCTAGGAACTACTTATGCCCACTGCCCACAGACTCTCCTTCCCCACATGCCCGTCCCACCCTAGGAGTATACACCTTCTCTGTCACCTAGAAAGTACTTCGACAGCTAACCTCCCTTGCCTTGGGCTTCAACAATAGAACGAACCGAAAATCTCCGAGCTCTATGGCAGCTACAATATTCCTTCCAGGAGTTCTCTTCTTCCTCCATGTAATCTCTCACCCGGAGAGAGTCACTCACAGGCTTGGTAAAACCCGCCGCTTCAACAACAATCACCTCCCTCACCTGGAGAGAGGTTACACACAGGTCATACAACTGGTTTCCTTAATCTCGTTCCCGTACAAAGTAGAAAAACTACAAGGCTCAACAACGAACATACAACAACAACAAACCACACCCAGCCAAGAACTGCGTGGCCACCACAGTCAACTGGGACAACAAACACGGGTTTCCCAAAACAGGTGACAGACAGACGCTTTAGCATAACAAGGCTCAACAATTACGAGATACTTTGAGTTTCCCCAACCAACAATAAAGGACAGACTCATGGCTCTGGTTTTAGAGATGTGTAAGGTGTACAAAGATTCCATGCAGAGACTCCCACGGTTCAAGTAAAGGATCCAGCATAAAACACCCAATAGAGGTCAATTGGGAACACCCGCCCATTCAGACGAAAGATGGAGAATGGACTCCCCAACTGAGGTGATGGATGGAGGAATGCCCGCTGAACCCACTCAGACGCAATCGTTCGTGGAAAATGGGAAGCGAACCCCCAACATGACTCACTTCATGGGTTAAATTGCATGCGCTTGGGCCGACACACGTTGCCCATGAGGCTGCATGCCCTTCATCAGCTGGTGTGCGCTTTTAGGCACATGTTCCCCCTTCCAGGGATTTGGGATCAAGGAAAACCTGTTTCACACATCATTTTTAGAATAATAATTTAATATTATTCTCAAGGGTTTAAGCCCCCTCAACTTAGCCTCTCTTCCTACCTCTCAACCCTCTCTCCCTTACCCAGGCTTTGTGGATGCTTATTCCCCCATCACTCATTCATCATGGTCGGTCCACATGTAGAGACATTTTGTATTAATACTGTTCACATTTACATGTACAAAAATCAGGCTCCTGGCCTTCAACACTTAGGCTCCCTGGTCTAATAACACATAAGCCCACCAACTTATATAAACCTTGCTCACTAGCCTATAAAACATAATTACAATTCATAATGCAAGCTTTATACTTCATAGACATGATTTACAATAGGGCTCGGCCTTGGGGAAATTACAATCCCCTCCCCTTATTTTTGCACTGTCCTCAGTGCAACTTTACACTGCATCTGCAAGATTTTTAAAATTTTTCAAAAAGATGCGGGCACTCTGCCCACATAACATCTTCATGCTCCCATGTCACGTCCTAGGGACCGTACCAGGTCCACTAGACCTTTACAATCCCTATGGCTCGATTCCGGAGTTGTTTGTTTTTCCTGTCCAATATGCGCACATGATGCACTTGCAGGACACCTTCTTTTCCAACCACCAATGATATGCCTCCCCACGTCTTTTCCAACCACCAATGATATGCCTCCCCCCATCTCTTCACCACCATCATTCTCTTCTTTTTTGTTGGGTCAAAACTGTAAGATTCATCCCCATTTTGTAGAAAACCCTCATCCAAGAGTGAGACAACAAACCCTAGATTAGAACCAGGGTCATTTTGGCGAAGAGTGGTTTCTGAAATTGGAAAATTGTTTTCCAAAAGAATGGAGCAAGGTATGAGATCTTTCTATAACATCTC
>ML781145.1:1620186-1638819 GCA_009831015.1 Picea engelmannii | reverse complement strand
CTCCATCTCGTATCCCTATAACTAAATTAATTTAAGGTTGGGAGATCTTTAAACAAAATTTAAATAACTTAAACTACCAACAATGCTTTTCAGCATGAATGTTTAATAACAGATTTATTTCCTTTCATTTTTCCTATAATCCTTGTAAGCATTTATCTATGAATCTTACTAATCTGCTTTATTGAGAAGTGTGACCTACTACTTGCATGTGGTTATTACTCATTCTGGTAAATAAAGGATAAGTTCACATTATTACTCAAATCTGGAAAAAAAAATTAAGTTCACCTTCCAGGACATACTAAAATAATCCTGACACTAGAATGATTACAGCTCATTGAATGCTCTTAAGGTCATAGGTTACAACAGTTGATGATTTAGAAAAAAAAAAATGAGGGATTCAAATCACCGGAGTTTGGTACATCAGCATAGCCGAAGGATAAAGCTTCCTAAACTCAAGGCTAAGTGTTCTCCCTAGTAGCAGGCTAAGTTACTAATCTCTAGCTAACTATGGAGTTTTAGGAGCTAAAACAAGGCCTTAAGAAATTCAGATGGTGTAGGCTCTTGCCTTGCTGCTACGTAAGGTGACCTCACTCAGTCAACTGGGCACTCTACCTCTGCCTCTGAGGGATCTCCATCGCGAGTTGGATCAGTAGAATCAATGCAGAAGCGACTAAATCAAACACACACTGATCGTTTTCGGGTGAGTGAGAAAGTCATGGAACGGATCAAGGATAGTGGTGTTGTCAAAGGGATATTAACAATAGTTACTGTCATCAACTCAATCACTCTAAATCTATGTGCGGGTCAAGATCAAGCTATCTCGTAAGTACCAGCTTTGAAATGGGAGAAAATTATTGCCAGCCAACACAAATTCATCAACAAAAAGGTGGAAGTTTAGGCCAAGTTTGCAAGGAGCGACGACCTTCAGACATCACAATACAATATGCGTATTCCTCAACTGACTCTGTCAGACATATCTATAAAACCACAGTGTAATTATTGACCCTCAACGGCTATCAGTCTGCCTTTAAATAAAACCACCATTCAACTTACGCTATCCAAAATTCCAGGCCATCCATGAACGCATAAGAATTGTTATCAAATAAAATTTTAATAAAGAATTTGTTCTAAAGGGGGAAGGTCACAACTGTCGGTTCAACACCTCAATTCACAATCTAAATAGTTCCCTATCAACAGCAGTAGGTCACCCATTAACACAATGCCCCCGTCTACACAGTAAACCACAGTTGTTGGCACAATATAAATGCTACCCATTACTCAAAACTACACAAGCATTCTAGTAAAAAAAATTGTAGGTGGTTCAAGGGTAAATCCAACACATCCAGGTAAACATTTACTGTATTTCAGAAAAGGGCGGCAGTATGTAATTTAAAACGCGACAACTCAGGGATAAAAAAAAGGAGACACTGATTTGTTGGTCATATTCACAGCGAGGTTAACATTCAAATTGAATTGTTGAGTTAAACAATCCTTTTACTGAGGCTAGAACATCCAATAGCTTAATGCCCTCAGATTTATCCATTCAAATCACCCAGAAATAAATTCTTCTTATCCAATACACAAAACTTTCTGCAGAAGTAAAACCTCTTTCGTCAATTTTTAAAATAGCAGAGGTAATATATATGTTTTTTTTTTTTTACATCTGTTACAAAATTTTCATTGCAGAGGTAAGGTTTTCACCTCCATTACATAATGACAATGAAAAATAATAAAAACAAGTCAATATACATGAACAAACTCAGATATAAGTTAAAATCTTTTCATATCTCGGGATACCACATAAAGATGTTGACAATAGTAGGAGAACGCCAGGGTCATAAGGGTAACTCATCGAAGGGATCACAGGGACTCTAGCAGTCAAGGTGCAGAAAAATAACAACAAGGAAGCAAGATAAACCATACACAGGGGTTGGAATGGAAGACATAAGTCAACAATCAGGCAAGGACAACAACAGAGGTAGACGACTGATAGGCTCTCCTTTGCTTCACCATCCTCACACAGAAAAGCAGGGCATTGAGATCCATAGGTCTTTTAACGCTAAGGCAATGACCATAGATGGATCCTGGTCGACTACTCGGGCGAGGACTGGTGATATAGGGATGAAGGCTATCAGCCATCAAGGTCACCATCACACTCAGTAAGGTGGTCAAAATAGGCAGGACAATGAAGGCCATGGTAGTCAACAACCATCTAGCTAAGCTAAGGAAGGTTCAAGTCACCAATTAAAAAAAAAACATCAATTTACTTTTCCATTAATTAAGCAGATTCAAGCATGAGCCTAATACATTCTACCATACAAAAATGAAGAGCGTACCATTGCCTATTTTCCTTCTCTGAGTGTCATTCATGTGCTTCATGCAACTCTCGTTCGTCGACTGCTGAGACCTCACCGGTACCTCCCAGCCAATGCTATGGGCACTCTTATTCCCCCTTAGCCCCCCCGAGACACAAAGGGGCCACACATACTATCCAGAGATTTCGTCTAGCTCCCAGCTCGCCTCACAAGGCCGAGCTACCACTCCTCTTTGAGCTGGGTATCCCAACTCCCACAAGTAAATCAGTTAAGTCGATATTTCTGCAGCGTAACGTTACGCAAACAGAAGATGATCCTTCATCCTTCGCCTTCCTTTATTTTATAGAGTTTCGAACTTCCTTTCTTTCCTAAAATCTCATTTAATTAAAGTTTTAAAAATAAATTTCTAAAATTTCCTCTCCGTACAAGTGTCCCCCATCCCCCCATCCCCTGCATTCCTCCATAAATTAATTTCTTTAATTAAGTAATTATCTTTATTTCCCTCACCCACCTAGAGTTACTCCTAGAATGACTCCTAGGTGTCCCTAGATTTCCTTACAGGTTTTAAAGGATTTCCCTATTATGAAATTGCTAATTCAGTTTAAAATTAGAAAGCTCTTAAATGTAGATTCTTTACTAAGTTGACTTCCCACTTTTTCCCTTAAGTTCCCATTTTTCCTTTTTATGTTACCTCCTTTCCCTAGTTTCCTATTTTTTTATTTTCCCTCTTTCCCCTTTTACTTAGAACTCAAAAAGGCAGGTATGGAATTTAACCCCTTTTCCCTTTTATCATTAATTTGGCATCTTTTTAAATTATCAAAAGATACAATAATTAATTCCCTCTTTACATTTTGTATCCACAAATTTTATTTCTTATGAATAATTTAATTTTTTACTCCCTTCATGTTACAAAATTTTAAGAAGATCATGATTATTATTTAAGTGGTTTTTATTTTAATTTTTATTATTTTATTTTATTTTATCTATTTTATTTTATTTATTTATTTATATATATATATATATATATATTTTAAAGGTAGACAAAATTTGACCCCTAGCATAATTTTAGACTTAGGCCTTAAATTTCGTACTGGACGACATTTAATTAGGGAAATTGTTTTAAAATTTCTTAACATGTTATTTGTCTTAGGGCCATCTAGGTTCATCCCTCTATCACCATCAACACGATGTGCCCTTCAGGACGCACTAAGTACTCCAAGGTTTCCACTCGCCTCATATGTTCCTTTGCGCGACGTGCCCTTTAGGACGCACTACGTGCTCCAAGGGTGCCACTCGCCACTATCCATTTTTCTTGCGTGACGTGCCCTTCAAGATGCACCACGTGCTCCAAGGGTACCACTCGCCTCTTGACTGATTTGGTAGACATCAATAACCCCTGGAGTCAACACTCTTCTAGGTGAACTTGTCGGAGACTAAGGGATTCTAAGGAATAAGGCCCCTGCCTTATTGCGTTCCCCTTAGAATCATCATGAGCGACTGTCGTAGTCTACCCTCATGGAATCGTGGGTCCTCTCGAACTAGGTAATCGTTAACCTACAGGTCAAGCCAGGAAGGGAGTGCTAGTAGGCTGTGGCAGGGCTGTTGTCCACACCTCTCCCTCAACATATCTAGTAATCATGTGTGACTCCTTTACTCCATATGTGACTCTGGTCGGCAAGCTATCGTCAGCTTGCATCATCAACAAATCATGTCAGAACATATCCATATCATATCATCTAATCAGATGCACTAATATCACAGTAAAACAATCAAATCCCAATGGTATACTCCCTGACTCAGTCCAGAGTCCAAGGGGTTCCATCGATGCCTCTGCATCCTTGAGGTCCAAAATCCTGCACACTCAATAACACTGAGTCAATAGAACATGTCTATGTCAAAGAGGTAAATCAACATGTCATCAACCCATAACGCCTCATAATCAAAATCAAAAAAATTTAATAGCATAAAAATCTGGATCACTTGCGAGCAAGTGTCCTCAAAGAATAAGTTTGCTTAGTGTGCCAAAGTGGGATGTTACATACACCCCCTCTTGGTGTAAACTTCATCCTGAAGTTTCACACTATAAATGTTGAAATAAATTGTATCACAATATCATATGTCTATCTATCAAACAAAAATGGAAACTCCTGGCGCATATCATATGCGTCCTCCTAGGTTGCCGAGTGCGGACTATAATTGTCCCACTGGACCTTGACCTGATCTACCATTTGGCATCATAGCTGTCGAATGCGATGATCCAAGATGAGGATTGGATTAGACATGAGCACTCCTTCGTCCGATACCTACAAGGAACTCATGTCAATAACATGTGTAGGATCACTAATATAATGTCTCAAAATAGATACATGAAAAACATTAGTGCATATGCCTCAAAGAATCAGGCAAGGCTAGTCAATAGGCCACGGGCCCCTTTCTCTCCACAATCTCGAAGGGTCCCACGAACCTAGGGGAGATTTTAGCTCCCTTCCCAAACTTGATCGAACTCTTGTGAAGTTTAACCTGTAAGAAGACTCGATCGTCGACCTCGTAACTACGGTCGACACGGTGTGCATCGGCATAACTCTTTTGTCGATCCTGTGCTTCTTTAATCCTTTGTCTTATTGCTTGCATTTTATCTTCCATTTCTTGGATCGCTTTTGTTCCCACCAGGACCCTATCCTCAAGTTGATCCCAACTCAAAGGCGTTTGACATGGTCGCCCGTAAAGAAACTCGAAAGGTTCCATCTTAATGGTGCTCTGGTAACTATTGTTTTAAGCGAACTCCACTAGTGGCAAGAATTCTTCCCAATTATTTTGTTGGTCCATCACGTACATGTGCAACATGCCCTCCAAGGTTTGGTTCATTCGTTCGGTCTGCCCGTCAGTCTCCGAGTGATATGTTGTACTAAAGTTAAGTTGGGTTCCCAAGGCCTCTTGGAAACTCGTCCAAAATCATCCTGTAAACATCGATCCTCGATCAGATATAATCCTCTTAGGCACGCCATGCAGCCTCACAATCTCACTGATGAAAACTCTAGCTATGTCAGGTTCCTAATACGTGGTACGCATAGGAATAAAGTGAGCACTCTTTGTCAGAGTGTCTACTACTATGAAAATCGAGTCATGTCTCCTTGCCGTCAATGGAAATCCAACAATAAAATCCATCGAAATAACCTCCCACTTATATTTTGGAATAGCATGTGGTTGTAGTAATCTTGTTGGGTGTCTATGTTCAGCCTTTACCTGCTAACATTCTAGACATTTGGCCACATAGTTGACTATGTCTACCTTCATTCCCTTCCAGAGGAATAAAGGTTTAAGGTCTGCCCTCATTTTCGTGACTCTGGGGTGAGCCATGTATATTTTTCTACGAGTCTCGCTTAGGATCAACATCCTCAACTCGTCGATTGGTAGTACATAGATCCGACTTTTAAACCTCAATAAACCATCGCTATCAAATGAAAATCCCTCAAATCATGGTACCATCATTGTGTTTTGTCCGATAAAACCCTCGACCTCCTTGTACCATTCATCGTCACGTTGTAAAGTTATAATCTTTTCACGTAGATTCGTCTGAAGTGACAGCACTGAAAATATGCATGGTCTCTGACTCAATGCATCCGCCACCTTTTTCACTGTCCCTTTTATGTAAGTAATCTTGAAATCGTACTCGCTAAGCAATTTCGACCAATGTCGTTGTCACGCATTCAGGTCACTTTGCGTAAATATGTGTTGTAGTCCACAATGGTCAGTCTTTAGTTCAAATTTTCATCCAACAAGGTAGTGTCTCCAAACCTTCAAGGCATATATGATGGCTAATAACTCCAAATAGTGTGTCACGTAGTTCTTCATATGCCTTCTCAGTTTCCTCGAAATGTAAGCAATCACTCGTCCATCTTGCATCAAGACTCCACCTCAGCCTTCCTTGGATGTGTCAGTGCATACCAAGAAGTCCGCATCCATGTTAGGGACATTTAGAATCGATGCGGTTGTCAACAATTCCTTGAGCCTCCGAAACGCTTCCACGCATTTCTCGGTCCCAAAAAACTTCTTTTTCTTCTTCTGCAACTCTGTGATTGAATTTTATATCTTCGAAAATCCCTCGACGAATCGTCGATAGTATCCTGCTATACCCATGAAGCTACGCACTTCCAGGACATTCGTCGGTGTAGGCCTTTCCATAATATCCTCGACCTTGGCTGGATCCATGGTGATGCCTTCGCTAGAGATGACATGCCCTAAGTAGTGAATCTTCGATTGATAAAAAGAGCATTTGGACAACTTCCCATACAATTTGTGCTCTCGTAGACACTGGAGTACCAAGCGCAAGTGAATGCTCCTCTACCATCCGAGAGTAGATCAAAATATCATCAATGAACACTTGGATGAACCTGTCCAAGTACTCACGGAACACCCCATTCATCAAACTCATAAATACCCCTGGGGTGTTTGTCAGTCCAAACGATAAAACAATAAACTCGTAATGTCCAAACCTCATCTTAAAGGCAGTCTTAGGGACATCATCCTCCTTGATCCACAACTGGTGATACCCTAATCTCAAATCGATCTTGGAGAAAATTGTCGCACCCTTCATTTGATCGAATAGATCATCAATTCTCAGCAATGGATATTGATTCTTGATTGTGGCCTTGTTCAGTTGACGGTAGTCAATGCAAAGCCTCCATGATCTGTCCTTCTTTCATATAAAAATAACAGGTGCACCCCATGGTGACATAGTAGGACGTATCATACCCAGGTCCAACAACTCCTTTAGTTTCATTTTCAATTCTTGTAACTCCGTAGTCGACATCCGATAAGGTGTTCTCGCTATCGGTTCAGTCCCCGGTTTTAGTTCTATGGTAAAATCAATTTCCCTCTCCGGCGACATCCCAGGTAATTCCTCCAAAAAGACGTCTATAAACTCTCTCACCACCGGAAGGTGTTCTAGACCTTTTGCTACTCCCTTCCCATTTAACGCAAAGATCATGTAAAGCTTGCACCCCTTGCGCATGCTCTTCCAAAGTTGCAAGGAAGAGATGAACCTCAGGGAAACTCCTTAGTTCCAGCCTACAATCACATGTCTCTGTCCTTCATCATTGACCAAGCTCAACCATTTCATGTTACAGTTGAGTATCACCTCATGTGACTCCAACCAGTCCATACCAATTATGACATCATAAGATCCTAAGATCATGATGTACATGTTATCCCTTGTGAAAAAATCTCCCAGGTTAAGGATACATCCTGTAACCTTTACTCCAACCTTTTGTTTGGCTCCTGAAGCCATCTCTACAAAGATAAACTCATCCTATTCGACTTCCTTTACCTTAAACCTTTTTATCCCTGCACCAAAAATGAAACTCTCTGTAGCACCAGGATCTATCAAAATACTAAGGATCTGGTCAGCAATGGTACCTGTTGTCTTGAGCACAGTCGACTGGTGCTCTTCCTGGTGGTTATTCACCATTGCATGAATCCGATGGGCCTTTCCCATATATCCCACAATAGTGGGTCCGACTGATCCGGATGATCTAGTCCTCTCCACAGGGCATTCGCGCTGGTAATGTGGCTCCCCACACGTCCAACACCCCTTCTTCATCCCAGTAGTCCTGGTACCCGAAGTAGAAAATGACAGCCCACCGGTCAGGAACCCTAGTCTATTCTGTTGAATAGGCCTAAACTTTTGCTGCTACGAGCGGTGCTATTTCTGATGTTGTGGTCCCCGATAAGGTGTCTGCTGTTGAGGCATTGGTCGTCAGGGTGTAGTGAAAGTGGATCCCCTCTGGAAGCCACAATATCCTGGAGTATGTCTGGCTGGTGTCTAATGTTGCTATGTTCCAGATGAAACCTGCCCTGCTGGTCTTGCTGGAGTCCTGGTCTAACCCCCACTGATAAGCTCCTCTTTTGCTATGAGGCCCTTCTGGACGACATCATGCAAGGTCTGAGGCATCAAAATCCTAACCTTTTCATGCAGGCTTCCATTAAGGCTGAATACAAACCTGTTGACCTTAAGTTTCTTAGTGTTAAGGTGCAAAGCATACCATAAAATGGGCCTCATACTCGGGCACTGTATGAACTCCCTGTCGTAAGGCATTGAACTCATTGAGATGACACTCAATGAATTCCTCTGAAAGGTACCTCTCTTGAAATTGTTCCTCGAACAGTTCCCATGACATGTCTTCAACGACCATGTTCAACTGTGGTAGGAGCGTCTTCCACCATAGAAGAGCACTCCCCTTCAGTTGAAATACCGCCATGAGGACCTTCATGTTGGAGGTATAATCCCGAAGTGTGAAGCACATCGCCATGTTCTCCAACCATGACTCAATGGCTGCACCATCTGGGGCACCAAAGAACTCGGGAAATTTGACCTTCTCGAGTTTACGGTGAACGCTACCAGTACTGACCGGAGCGCGCGGTGGAACCTCATTGGGTGTTGGTGCCCTGGCCTCATTTCTGTCCAAATGACTGATCAGTGCCTCGGACATGTGTTGAAAATATCTCATCATCCCGACCACATCAACAACTGCTATTTTCTCATGTCCGAGAACCTGCTCGTCTCCCTAGGGTTTAGACCCCACAGGTGTGGATGCTACTGGAGGTGTCGCACCACCTCCCCTAGCACCCCGTCGTATGCCTCCACGACATCCTCTAACCATAATTACCTGCACGCACACAAGTCAACTTGATCAGCAAAAGTATAATCAATCATATCAATGAAAGTCGTAGCGATCCCAAGTTGTGGGTTGAACCCGCTCTGATACCATATGTAACATCCCTCCTGTTTATTTACAACAACAAGCCTCAAATTTTTGTTTTGTGTGTGTGTGTGTAGAAGGGTAATAAAGACATTATACTCAATGTCACAACATGACAATGAACAAGATGCATGCAACTTCACACGACAACAACATAATGACCTAGGAAGCACATCAAGCATTTGGAAGCAATGGATGACAATCAATTGATGAAAAAAGAATAACTACCAGCCTGTCCTACCCTGCGATGGTTAGGACCTCCAGGACACAAAATCAATGCTCAAGCCCAGGTTCCCATCGATTTTGACCATTTAAGGTCTCAGGGATAGCGACTGTTCTGAGGAACAAGGAGGTGTCTACACCCCACCCCAACATACAAGTCCAAGTCGAATAAACTAGATGACCACATCAAGACCATCTAGGACACCTCCTTCCACTAGAATCCAATTTATAAACCTTTCAAGAATGTTTAAAGTCGACCTTGTAAAGTAAATTGCATAAAGTTAGACATTGAAATATTTTAATTACGCATGTATTGAATACTATGTGATGATATATAAAGTAGCATTTATACACACTTACCCTCTAAATTGTTACAATAACGGAATCTAATGAAGAATTACCTAATGAAGTATAACTTGATTACTTACTTCCAATAGAAATCCAAATCTTATGAGTTTCTCAAATATTTAAGAAGTAGTTTATTGAACATAAAAATTGATATATAGTACAATAGAATCTAATGATAAACTATAAATTGACCATTGGCTTCCAATAAAATCTTAAATCATTTTCAATAATATTAAGGGTAACTCAACATTTTACTTAGGACGATCATTGAAGTAATTAATTCCTTGCCCACATTAAAATCTATGTTAATCCATGTAAAGTCACATTTTTCACAGTTACACCTAAGTGTTCCCATATTAAAATCTCATGATAAATTATAGTCCTTGAAATCTTGATTCCAATAACTCCAATCTTATTCCATGAACCATACCTACATACACTCCATCTCGTATCCCTATAACTAAATTAATTTAAGGTTGGGAGATCTTTAAACAAAATTTAAATAACTTAAACTACCAACAATGCTTTTCAGCATGAATGTTTAATAACAGATTTATTTCCTTTCATTTTTCCTATAATCCTCGTAATATTTTATCTATGAATCTTACCAATCTTCTTTATTGAGAGGTACAACCTACTACTTGCATGCGGTTATTACTCATTCTGGTAAATAAAGGATAAGTTCACATTATTACTCAAATCTGGAAACAAAATTTAAGTTCACCTTCCAGGACATACTAAAATAATCCTGACACTAGAATGTCTAGAGCGCATTGAATGCTCTTAAGGTCACAGGTTACAACAGTTGACGATTTAAAAGAAAAAAAAAACTGAGGGATTCAAATCACCGGAGTTTGGTACGTCAACATAGCCGAAGGATAAATCTTCCTAAACTCAAGGCTAAGTGTTATCCCTGGTGGCAGGCTAAGTTACTAATCTCTAGCTAACTATGGAGTTTCAGGAGCTAAAATAAGGCCTTAAGAAATTTAGACGGTGCAGGCTCTTGCCTTGCTGCTGCGTAAGGTGCCCTCACTTAGTCAACTTGTCACTCTACCTCTACCTCTGAGGGATCTTCATCACGAGATTGATCAGCAGAATCAATGCGGAAGCGACTAAATCAAACACACACTGATCATTTTTGTGTGAGTGAGCAAGTCGTGGAACAGATCAAGGATAGTGGTGTTGTCAAAGGGATCTTAACAATAGTTACATGTCATCAACTCAGTCACTCTAAAGCTATGCGTGGGTCGAGTTCAAGCTATCTCGTAAGTACCATCTTTGAAATGGGAGCAAATTATTGCCGACCAACATGAATTCATCAACAAAAAGGTGGAAGTTTAGGCCAAGTTTGCAAGGAGCAATGACCTTCAGACATCGCAGTACAATTTGCGTATTCCTCAATTGACTCTGTCAGACATATCTATAAAACTGCAGTGTAATTATTGACGCTTAACAACTATCACTCTGCCTTTAAATAAAACCACCATTCAACTTATGCTATCCAAAATTGTAGGCCATCCATGAACGCATAAGAATTGTTATCAAATAAAATTTTAATAAAGAATTTGTTGTGAAGGGGGAAGGTCAGAGTTGTCGATTCAACACCTCAATTCAATATCTAAATAGTTCTCTGTCAACAACAGTAGGTCATCCATTAACACACAACACCCCCGTCTACACAGTAAAACACAACAGTTGGAACAATATAAACTCTACCCATTACTTAGAACTACGAAAGCATTCCAGTAAAAAAAATTGTAGGTGGTTCAAGGGTAAATCCAATGCACCCAGGTAAACATTTACTGTATTTCAAAAAAGGGAAGCAATATGCAATTTAAAATGCGGTAACTCATGGATAAAAAAAAAGGAGACACTGGTCTTCTAGTCATATACACAGCAAGGTTAACATTCAAATCGAATTGTTGAGTTAAAAAATCGTTTTACTGAGGCTAGAACATCCAACAACTTAATGCGTTGAGATTTATCCATTCAAATCGTCCATAAATAAATTCTTTTTATCCAATACACAAAACTTTCCGCAGAAGTAAAACCTTTTTTGTCCATTAACTATTTAAAATAGCAGAGGTAATATATATATATATATATATATTTTACATCTGTTACAAAATTTCCATCGCAGAGGTAAGGTTTTTACCTCCATTACATAATGACAACACAGAATAATAAAAACAAGTCAATCTACATGAACAAACTCAGATAGAAGGTAAAATCTTTTCACATCTCGGGATACCACATAAATATGTTGACAACAGTAAGAGAATGACAGGGTCATAAGGGTAACTCATTGAAGGGATCGCAGGTACTCTAGCAGTCAAGGCACAGAAAAATAACAACAAGGAAGCAAGATAAACCATACGCAGGGGTTGGACTAGAAGGCGCAAGTCAACAATCAGGAAAGGATAAAAACAAAGTTAGATAGTTGATAGGCTCACCTTTTCTTCACCATCATCACACAGAAAAACAAGGTGTTGAGATCCATAGGTCTTTTAATGCTAAGGCGACGATCGTAGATTAGGCTCCTGGCCAACTGCTCAGGCGAGGACTGGTGATATAGGGACAAAGGCTATCATCCATGAAGGTCACAGTCACACTCATTAAGGTGGTCAATATAGGTGGGACAATGAAGGACATGGTAGTCAACAACCATCTAACTAAGCTAAGGAAGGTTCCAGTCACCAATTAAAAAAAACATCAATTTACTTTTCCATTAATTAAGAATATTCAAGAATGAACCTAGTACATTCTACCATACAAAAATGAAGAGCGTATCATTGCCTATTCGCCTGCTCTGACTGTCGTTCATGCGCTCCGTGCAACTCTTGTTCACCGACCACTGAGACCTCACCGGTACCTCCCACCCAATGCTAGGGGTACTCTTCTTCCTCCTTAGCCCCCCGAGCCACAAAGGGGCCACACACACTATCCAGAGATTTCGTCTAGCTCCCAGCTCACCTCGCAAGGCCGAGCTACCACTCCTCTCCGAGCTGGGTATCCCAACTCCCACAAGTAAATCAATCAAGTCGATATTTCTACAGCGTAACATTACGCAAACAGAAGATGATCCTTCATCCTTCTCCTTCCTTTATTTTATAGAGTTTCGAACTTCCTTTCTTTCCTAAAATCTCATTTAATTAAAATTTTAAAAATAAATTTCTAAAATTTCCTCTCCGTACAAGTGTCCCCCATCCCCTGCATTCCTCCATAAATTAATTTCTTTAATTAAGTAATTATCTTTATTTCCCTCACCCACCTAGAGTTACTCCTAGAATCACTCCTAGGTGTCCCTAGATTCCCTTACAGGTTTTAAAGGCTTTCCCTATTATGAAATTGCTAATTCTGTTTAAAATTAGAAATCTCTTTACTAAGTTGACTTCTCTCTTTTTCCCTTAAGTTCCCCTTTTTCCTTTTTATGTTACCTCCTTTCCCTAGTTTCCTATTTTTTTTTCCCTCTTTCCCCTTTTACTTAGAACTCAAAAGGGCAGGTATGGAATTTAACCCCTTTTCCCTTTTATCATTAATTTAGCATCTTTTTAAATTATCAAAAGATACAATAACTAATTCCCTCTTTACATTTTATATCCACAAATTTTATTTCTTATGAATAATTTAATTTCTTACTCCCTTCATGTTACAAAATTTTAAGAAGATCATGATTATTATTTAAGTGGTTTTTATTTTAAATTTTATTATTTTATTTTATTTTATCTATTTATTTATTTATTATTATTTTTATTATTATTATTATTATTATTATTATTATTATTATTATTATATATATATATATATATATTAAAGGTAGACAAAATTTTACCCCTAGCGTAATTTTAGACTTAGGCCTTAAATTTCGTACTCGGTGACATTTAATTAGGGAAATTGTTTTAAAATTTATTAACATGTTATTTTTCTTAGGGCCATCTAGGTTCATCCCTCTATCACCATCAATGCGACGTGCCCTTTAGGACGCATTAGGCGCTTCAAGGGTGCCACTCGCCTCATCTGTTCCTTTGTGCGACGCGCCCTTCAGGACGCACTACGTGCTCCAAGGGTGCCACTTGTCACTCTCCATTTTTCTTGTGCGACGTGCCCTTCAGGATGCACCACGTGCTCCAAGGGTTCCACTCGCCTCTTGATTGATTTGGTAGACATCAATAACCCCTGAAGTCAACACTCCACCAGGTGAACTTGTGGGAGACTAAGGGCTTCTAAGGAATAAGGCCCTGGCCTTATTGCATTCCCCTTAGAATCATCGTGAGAAACTGTCGCAGTCTTCCCTCACAACATCGTGGGTCCTCTCGAACTAAGTAATCGTTAACCTACAGTTCAAGCCACGTCGAGAGTGCTAGTAGGCTATGGCAGGGCTGCTGTCCACACCTCTCCCTCAACATCTCTGGTAGTCGTGTGTGACCCCTTTACTCTATATGTGAGTCTGGTCGACAAGCTATCATCAGCCTGCATCATCAACAAGTCATGTCAAAACATATCCATATCATATCATCTAATCAGATGCACTAATATCACAGTAAAACAATCAAATCCCAATTGTATACTCTATGACTCAATCCAGAGTCCAAGGGGTTCCATCGATGCCTCTGCATCCTTGAGGTCCAAAATCCTACACACTCAGTAACACCGAGTCAATAGCACCTGTCTATGTCAAAGCGGTAAATCAACATGTCATCAACCCATAATGCCTCATAATCAAAATCAAAAAATTTTAATAGCATAAAAATCCGGATCACTTGCGAGCAAGTGTCCTCAAAGAATAAGTTTGCTCAGTGCGCCAGAGTGGGATGTTACAATAAGTGAACTTCAAGATACTCCGCAGGTATGAACCTTATGTAGTACAAAGATATTTAATGTTACCTCATAAAAGAATGACGCCCAATACATTTGAATAGTCAATGTAATAGAATGTGTTAACGCTCTGTAATTTTCCCAAGGCTGCGGAGGTAGTCACAAAGGCAACCTCAAACCACTTGGATTCTTGGATCTAGCCCTCCAAGACTCAGAGAGGGCTCTCTCTTTTCGATTTAACTTGGTTCGTATGGGATGGATGTTAGGCTAGCTATGAAAGTATGGGGTTGGGGTTTTTGAAATATTTAGATGAGGATGTGGTTGACTAGTTTCTCAGATCACCATTGGATTATGGGGTCTGTTTATAAGATAATGATCAAATCAGATCTAGAGGTAAATGTCTCCACAGGGCAAGATAGTAACAATTTTTGGATCATCTTAGACTTGAATGGTGTTGATTGAGGAAGAAATGGGGGAGGAAAACTGAGAAAATGAGCAGTTAAGAATTCATAAACTGAGCTTTAGAAGAAAACATAAAGATTACCAAAGGATTAGATGCAGAGTATTCACCAATAAATTATGCTCTATTACTATCATTCAATAATAGGAAATTGAAAACAAATGGCATGATAACTGGAAGAAAACACTTAACACAGAAGAGGAACGCCACCAACACTGCTACACAAGAATCCTGTAAATCATTTTCTCTATTACTGTTAAGTTATTCAAAAATTACAGACAAAAATCTCCTTTAGTAGCAAGGCTCACAGTCCAGCCACAAAGGGAAAAACTTCACATAGGTTGAACCCCCCCTTCCTCTTTTACATGTGCATATAAAGGTAAAGATACTAGCAGTCCTAAAAAACTCGAACTCTACCCCTGCTTTCCAAAAATAGAAAACAGTTACGATGATTGACACATGTCACAAATGGTCTCCTAAACATAAGGGTCGATTATAACAGAAATGACACATGCAAAAATTCTCCTTATTTCCAGAGGGTTGTTTCAGCAAAGTCCCTTTCCATTCTAATGGTAGACAACACATTGACAGGTGGAGAAATAACATTCCCTTTATTGGTCTTCATAATATCTTCAATAACTGTCGAGAAGATGACAAGGCACTTTGAAATCCTGTTGTGACAAATGGACAATTTTTACCATGAATTTCAAGAGCCACTTAACCATTTTTCCTTAATACCTGCCTCAAATCCTGGATCTGCTTCATTTGTTCTAGCTGATCTGGTGTTTTGACTGCCAGTTACATTCGAAAAAATGCCTCAAAACAAGGGTACTCTGCCACATCAACTGGAAGGAATCTCCTTCAATTGTTTTCAATCAATGATAAAATCCTTAAAAACTTGCAATTTAACTGCTTAATTTAGTTGGGGTTTCATCAGTACTTCCTTTGGATGATTTTCTGCCAAACATATATGTTAATTTTCAAAAAAGAACTCTGTCTTGAAAGTCTCTGATGCTGAAAATACTGCCAACTCTCTTCTGCTTAGATTTGGAGTCAAGGAGCCACTTGTGTTTCTGTTGTAAAAGTAGCTAAAATCAAACTTTATCCTTTGTTGATATCAAGCCCAAAAAATCTGCCTTTTAACCTTGATGTTGACTACATGTCCTGCCATTTGTTTTTATAAATTCAAGATGCCAGTTGTATGCCCGAGAATGCTGATTTTATGCCCTGGGATCTGCTATTGTCTTTGACCAATCATGCAGTGTTGCCATCCACCCTGTTCTGGTTTTCTAGTTTCCAGCAATACTTTGGAATTGTCTATTCATTACTCAACTAACATGTTTCCTTTGACATTAATCTGATATTTCCACATCGATCCCTTTGAAGACGTGCCAACTTGTCAAAATCTGTGCAAGGTGGAATGATCTCAGTGATCTTTGGCTTCTTAACCAGTCTATTAGCAATAGAACCTTCCTTCAATATACCTGAGGAGACCAGTCTCAATTTGACAGTGGTGTATTTCACATCAGGGTAAAGTTGACTGCCCTCTGCACCATCAGGTCCAATCTCAAAATTAGTTTGATTCCCTTTCACGAAAATAGAGTGACTGATTGCTATGACAATATTAGTTGGGAATGGTGCCTCTACAATTAATTTGACAAACTGCTCCTCGGAGACATAGACCTTTTCTAGAGTCTTGCCAATATTCTAATTTGTCAACATATCTGTCCTGCCTTCCAAAAGTTGTTGGTTCTTTCTGAGAAAACACCAAAGCCTCTGTGAACTTCATCATGCGGACAAGCTCAACAAAATGAAGACTCAAAAGATGAAAATACAAGTCCTTATTTTCTTGTAGGGGTTTAGGGGCAAGCTGGTTCGTAAGTGACCTAATTGAATGTAGATGAGATCAGGTCTCAACGTCTCATCCACTTCAAACCCCACTTGACACTTCACTAAATAGTAGATATGCCTCCTACGAAGCTCTTGGACTCAGAGGCACTGCCTTTTTTTTTTTTCCAACTATGCCTTGATGAAAGAGTAGATAGCAACACCAACAATAACAATGCGTGTTCCAATAGCAGTTTGAGTTGAAATCCTATTACCAAACACAATAATTGAGAAACCAATAACAAACACCTGCTTCAAGACATTGCCAACAACATGGGTGAGTGGTGTAACCCACTCCAGGGTATTGGTGGCTAGTTGGTCATATAGGTGATAGAACATTCCAACCCAGAAAAGGTCAGAAAGGAATTTGACCAACCCAACTTTAGCAATTGCATCCACAAAACCAGACTGCATCAGTTTAGGGCCTTCAATAATAATTGTCGGGGGAAAAGCAGAAGAACAATGCAATAATCGAAATGTAAGCATACACATTTGTGTTGTCCATGCTAGTCATAGCTTTCTTCAAGTTCTATGGCCTTCTTTTAATGTAACCCTTCATGAACTGTGCATGCATTTTAATCACGAATGACCTTTGCATCTGGAATTTTATTTGGCTTCCTTATAGTGTTCTAGCTCTACTTCATTTTAAAACTCCGGTTACCATCAATTAGTTCATTAACATTTTAATTTGGGCATTGGCATGATATTCAACCATATGCTCGAAAATCCACCTATATCCTTGTGCAGGCAGCAAAAAATGGCAAAATCGATAAGACGTGTCCATCACACTTACGGGCTCATCCATGCGACTACACAACTAGTTGAAACATGATCTCCATTATAGATGGCACATCATAATCCGAACCTACACACATTTGCTGTCAATGCATGGCCATTACTTGACACATAAATTCCAGTCGACACCTGGGTGCACATATTGAATATGGTATATCGATCTCTTTAGGAAAGTGGGCTTCTCCTCCATGTGCCTTTGTGCTGGAACTTGGGTATTGGCTTTGATTTGATATGGTGGCTTGATTTGCTGTTAACCTGTGTCTTGTGTGTTGATCACTGCAAGTGTGTGGCTCGAGGACTAAAGATTGGCCTTCGGGCCCAAAATTTTGGGCAAAAATTTAAAATAACTTCACATTTTCTCTATGCGCCACGAGTCATCTGTGTTATTTTTTAATATAACTACAAGATTTCGGTAGCTAAGGGTACACAAAAATTGGTTTCTAAGCGACCGAAAGATCTCTCTTTCGGTAGCTAACATAACATGAGACTCTACTCTTTAACTACCCAAAACAAAAACTCCTGCGTGATAACAGCTGAGGTGAATTGAGAGATTTCTGTCGATTTCACATTTTCATTATGCACCATAACCATGCCTGAAATAGATATCAGTTAGAATACTAATTCGTTATTATATAGGGTTCTAACAGAATGAACCTTGAGGAAGATTTGCTCAATGGGTGTGGCTCCATTCCTAGCATGTGAGTTTATATGGCCGCTTGTATTACCACTTGAGGACCCACGACATTGTATCATTTAGCATGTACCAAGGCAGCTCCAAAGTAAATCAAACCCATCGAACATGTGAAAAGGTGGACATAAAGTTTTACGACTTCATGTGAGATGGACCCTTTTGTAATTAACATGACTTAATCACCCTACATATAATAGTATATGCTTTCTCAACATGTGTGCCCCTTTATGAACATGGGGAAAATCAAAGAGTAGGGTTGAAAATTATGGGTTTGAAGGGGACGGCTCCATAAGACATATATGGGAATGGGTTCAAACATTATAAAGCAAGTAAACCCCATTG
>ML781145.1:1551958-1562485 GCA_009831015.1 Picea engelmannii | reverse complement strand
AGGTTTATCTTCTTCATGAGTTGAATTATTTAATATAAGTTTTTTCATAACAGGTTTCCCTTATTGCAGATATTTATATATCTTATGGTTGTTATGATTTTTTTTATGTCTTGTTTGTCCTGTTAACAACTCAAAGAGCAGCACAGCCGATTGTTTACGAGAAGCTTATGGACTAACCGGTGCGAGTTTCCTTCCTCCGACCAGCTTCGAAGTTATCATTC
The DNA here is from genome assembly GCA_009831015.1 of Picea engelmannii. Classification (NCBI taxonomy): domain Eukaryota; kingdom Viridiplantae; phylum Streptophyta; class Pinopsida; order Pinales; family Pinaceae; genus Picea; species Picea engelmannii. The sequence goes on along the minus strand of ML781145.1, from coordinate 1,562,264 downwards.
ACAGGGCAGACTAGGAGCGCTTTCAGGTCAGTTAGTCTTTTCTTTACTGTTTTCATTAAGTAGTTTAATTCAGATATAAGCTTGATTAGATTTATATTAGAATGTTTAATTTCAGTAAATATATTAGATCGTTTAATTTCAATAGTTTTATTTCTTTTTCATAAAATATAAAAATAAAATAAAAAACATATTTTGTTGTCTTAGGGCAGAAAACACATGAGTTTTGCAGGTTTTAATTAAATTTGTAGATTGTTTATAGTGTACATTTGTGAATAAGTAATATTGCAGCTGGTAATTAGATAGTTGATTTGAGTTATTATAATAGTAATTAGTAGATTGTATATAATAGTTAGAATAGTCATATTTAGTTTTAGTTTATTTAGTAGTTTGTTTTAATTAGATTAGTATAATAGTTAGTTTGTTTGTTTTTAGTTAATTTGTTTATTGTTAGTCAGTTTAGTTTCTTTTACTTAGTTTTAGTTAGATTGTTTTAGTTAGTTTTAGCTAGTTTTATTTGTTTTAGTTAGATTAGTTAGTTTAGATTAGTTTTGTCTTTGGTTTTCTTAAAAAACCTTAGAGCGGCCAATGGAGCCGTTAAACTCGTCAGGGTGGTCCATTCCAAATGGCTTGGGTTATTTAGACAAACCCGGACTGGTTCCACTCTCCCAATTGACGGACGGTCAATTTCGCCCGTCAACACACCCATAGAACATTTCCCAGTCATAACTCATCCTCTAAATCCATCTGGAATACCATTGCTCCAGATCCCTATATTACATGCTTGGTCCTCCTACCAAGCTCCTCGTACATATCTAAGTTAGAAATTGTGAAACTCACAAGCAAAGCTTGTGCCCCTGTCATGTGTCGATGGTTCCCACTATATAATAACCATGCAATCCTCCAAGGAAAGAATCATTATAATCCAAGTCATGAACATCCAATGAAATTCTATCCAAGTCCATTATCCAAGTCACCAAAAACTCTATGTGTCTACACATTCTACCACTAATCCTATGTCCTCGTACGAATAGTCGCAAGCTGCAGTTGGACACTCATTCTAGTCAACTCTAGACCACCACAACTCATCTTTGCAAGTGTCCTCATCCTCCCGGGTCAAATACCACATACATTTTCATACCTTGACAATGTGAAACTCTCTAGCCTGATGAAGACTCTATCTCATTGACCTTACAAACGCCTGAATCCATCTCATCCATGACAAAGCACTTGATTTGAACCCATTGTAACTCACCATGCAAATTCATCAGAAGTCCATCCACATGTTTGGAAATCTGCCAAAAAACATATTGTTTTGATCTAGCCTCTTCGCCAATCCACTAGAACTCCCAACCTCCCACACCATCGAGTTGCAATAGTCCACAACTCCTTGTCTAGACAATCTGCTCAATGTTTCAAACCAGAGACCATCTAACCTATCGTGACCTACAATCGTCACTATAGCTCCCTCTTAGAGCTATCACCAGTGACTTGTCGGGAACAAGAACAAGAACAAGAACAACACTCCTCCAATGTTGTATCCAAAAATGTGTCTCAAAGATGATCCCATTCTCTTTAAATTCCAAGCTATGATACCATGTCAATTTTCACATGAAACTCTATTTGACTAATTCTCAGATCTGAAAATTGCTTCCTAGTGATCTAACAGTAAAACCCTAGCTGTTAGCACTGAACAATTTTGCACTGAAAAATATTGATTGAAAACATATGCAGTGAAAACAAAAATATTAGAGATGAATCATCAATACACATGATACACTATTTAAGTTCTGTAATATTGTTATCATCATAAATCCCGAGGGAAAAACCAACCCTCCTAGCCAATACAATATCACCAAAATCTAAGGACAACCTTGTCCTCCAAAGTCACAAAAAATAAAAAAAGCCATGTTCTCCAATAACCATACAAATCAGAAAACCAAACCTCAACAATATCCCTGGAAATATCCTTTTCCCAAAAATCAATTGTAGACCACCTGTACAACCTACTAACATCACCTCTTAGCCTGTACATATTTGTACCTACCTGGAAAATTAGATACGTGATTCACCCTCTTGCAACCTGTGTATATGCACGGTTCACCTTCTTGCAACCTGTGTATATACGTGATTCACCTCGCATGTGACCTGTGTATATACGTGGTTCGTCGCACCTGTGACCTGCACATATACACGATTAGTTGCAACTGTGACCTAGGTATATACACAATTCATCACACCTATGACTTGTGTATATATGTGATTCGTCACACCAGTGACCTGTGTATATACATGATTTGTCCCATTGCAAATCGCGTATTGTACGAAAAAATTAGCTCCACACATGCGACCTTATTTGTTTCTCTCTCTTGGGCCAGATTCACCATCTTGCACACTTTCCCTTTGCTGAGATCACCAAGCCTCCTAGTACAAGTGTGTTGGTTATGGAGCCTGATTATCTTCTTGATTCAAAGATTTGTTTCATCCATGCTTGGATCCCATTTATTAACAGGGGGTGTGGAGGAGATTTCCCCCCCACTATTGTCATCATGGGGGTCCAGGGGGGTGGCGACAATTAATGGATTCCCCCCCTGGAGGGGGATTCAGGAGCAGTGCCCCCAAAGAGAAATTTTGGGAAAATTTGCCTTGTAAAATATTATAATTCTGTTGTCAATCTAGACCATTCATTATAAGGTCACACATCTAACGGTAGAATTTATGTTAGGGATTTTTTCCCTAAAAGGAAACCATCTTTTATGAGGGAATTGTGTTGCGGCAGTAAGTGATAATGAATATTCTATTATGAGGGAGGAGACTATGAGGGAAAGAAGAGGAAGTTACAACTGGCGTGTTGTAGGTTTTATCCCTTCATTTCGCTGGGTAATAAAATGGAAGTACCTGGTAATTTATCCAGTGGATGTATCCCACACTAGGTGAAGCACATATATTTGTGTCTCAATTGTATTGTTTATATTCTATGCTTTATTTCCGCATTTGTTTTTTATTTTATTTCTTTGTGATCATGTTTTTATAACAAAGTGTAGACTCACTTATGCTAGCTCCATCATGTCTCCACAAATACTACATGATGTGTAATGTCACAATGACCTCTCTTCTTTATATACAATCCTCAGGGGTTAACATAGAATCCCCTCCATAAGTCAAAATCAACTAGGATTTCCTTGTGGGTGTGAAGCCCCAACACAAGCCCATCAATCCCACCACCAAACCCATGAAGCTCCAGTTTCATACCAATGGAAGTTTTCTCCAAACGAAGAGTGTAATGTGGTTCCCATGATGATTTCCACATGACGAACACCTAGGGAATGTGAGAATACCTAACCGAAGCTACAAAAATCAACACGATTCAACTGGAAAAAAAAAAAAAAAAGATTTCTATGAAGTCCTATTGGCCCTTGACCAAGCTTTGAGGAACACTTGGTCATATTTGACCATTTTGGACTTCGACACCCTGTGAAAGATGGAGCGGTAGGCAAAGCAGAGATCACGGGATCTCGGCCCACTTTGGGCTTCTTTTAGGGTTTTGGGTTAGTGTAATGGGTATGCGATGTCGGCCCATGGGTTTACCCATGTTTTAGGCCTATTTTGTAAAGTATAAATAAGTAGCTAGGCAATGTAAGAGAAGCAAATAAACTAAGTGCTAGTAAAGGTTGTGTGTATACTGTGTGACCAACTTGCAAAGCTGAGTGAAAGTGTTGTAAGTGCCGAGTGCATGGATTGTAAGAAGGCTCTGTGCTAAATATACTTGGGGAAGGAGGATCTAGCGAGGTGCGCACAGATCTCCTGTCCTATGCAGAGTAAAAGTTTGAGCTTTGTACTGTAACCAGATTGACCAAAGCTAATAAAGAAGAAGAAGACTTTGTGGATGTAGCCCCAGGGTGGGGGTGAACCACGGTAAACCTGTGTGTTGTGCTCGGTGCCTCGATCTAATGTGTTTGTCTCTTTCCATGTGTTGTGCTTTGATATGATTATGCTATGTGATTTTCTATGATATACTTAGATAGATATACTTTTCTTTGTGTTTCTTATATGTATGGATGTAGATATGACATATATGAAAGTGTTGAGTGCTAGACCTATTTTTTTGTTTCTAAGTGCTAACTTAACCTAGATCTAAGAGAATGTTATGGTTCTCTGCGCCATCTACGGAGTTCCATGAGGGTTAAACATTGATGAATGATCTATGCTAAAGTGTTTGCTAAGTGTTAGAATCACAGATCTGTGTCCCAGCTAAGGTTCCAGACACCTGAGTCTTGCAACCACCCCTGCCTCTACCTCGGGTGAGACTTCATCTTCTTCATAGGTGTTGTCGAAAGGGCCGATAGTTAGGGTTTTGTTGGTGCGTTGTTGAAGCGTTGAACCCTGGGTCTGCCCCTGTGCCAAAAAATGGTTCCGTTGTTGGGACATGAAACTGTGATTGCTAGGAACTGAGGAAGAAGAAACTTTGTGCAAAAGGAAGTTCTGTGCGTAGATCTGTTGCCCTAGTGTGCATCTTTTTACTCAACCTGTGAAGCTTTGTGCCCGGAATAAGGTCAGATCTGAAGAAAGGAAGATCATATCGAAAGAAAAGAAGCGAGATCTGAACGCTCTATGATCTAAGAAAAGTAAAAGCAAAAAATTCTGAAAGAAAGAGGTCAGATCTACAGAAAAGAGGTAAGATCTATAAGCTTTGTGCTTTAATAAAGGTAAGAATAGTCAAAAATTCTTAGATTTGGAAGCTTTGTGCTCTGTAGAAGTGAGATAAGTGAATTTTTTGTTTGTTTCTAGAGCATGGATCTAGGTTTGATTGATAGATTTTGTCCTAGCTTCAAAACTAGGGAATTGATAGTTGAAAGAAAGTTTGATATGAATAGATCTGATAAGTATAATGATAGGTACGTTATACCTATGCATAGAAAGAATGTTTGGACTAACAAATGGATGCAGGATCCTAGAAATAAATTTTTGCAGGCTAGCCATTATGATCCTAGAGCACAATATAAGAAGAGTTAGGGATCATTGAAGAGAAAGATAGGATTAACATTTTTTTATAGTTGCAGAAGACCAGGACATATTGCTAAGGAATGCCCTGGGAGAAAACCTAGTTGCATTTGTTGTAAGGTTGTGGACCATGAAGTACTGGATTGCCCTAGAATGATTGCTAGACTTGAAAAGATGAATATGGAGCAAGCAACAAGGAGACCAAGAGACTAAGATTATAGAATAACCCCAGCAAGAATCAGAGAAAGTAATAATACAGATGAAAAAAACCCTGAAGGAACATGAAGATGTCTGGTTACCTGTGATCTTCAAAGAAAAGGAGCAAATCGAAGCCAGAATAAGGGACTTCGACATTGACTGTATTCTTGATGAATAAACACAAGTGAACATTATCCCAGAAAGAACTTGGGAAGCTATAGGGAAGCCTGCTATTATCCATTCATTAGGAGGAATAGGGTTATTTAGAGGAAAATTGATGATTTTATGTGGAAGGCTCGCTCAGATACATGTGACAGTCAAGGGAACTTCGACAAAGGAAAATTTTGAGAATATCAAATTTATTGAGGACAACGCCCTGTTTACCATGTTACTAGGAAAACCTTGGGTTGATAGAGATCAAGCTAGAAAGAAGGAAGAAGAAGAATTTTTAGAAAAGCAGAGACAAGAGTTAAAATATTTCATGACTAGAAGGATCGCGCAGTTGATTGAAGAACAGGAAAGAAAATCAAAGTTGTTTGACACTAGAAGCCAAGATGTCAAAGCTGTAAGAGAATTAGAGGACTCACAGAAGATTGAAGTATCTGTCTCATATATAGAGGAAGTATTACCCCCGAGTCTTAGAAGAGAATCTTAGCAGGGCGGAGTAACTATGTCAAAGGAATATAAGAATCAGAATGGGAAGGGAATCACCAAGACGAATCCCACTGGAAAGAAGGCTAGGAAGCTAAGTAAAAAGAAAGCTAAGATCGACAAGCTACAGAAAATTCCAGAGGGAGCCACCCAGAAGGAAAACTTGGAGAATTTGAACTTCGTCGAGATATCAGAACAATGACATAGGTCACTTCTCCATAGCGAAGCAATATAGCCATTGGAAGTTGGTATAACCATTCGACTGCTGCTCTGAACAGATCGAAAAGCATTTATGGTTCATCACTAGACCATTCGATTGTGCCATAACAGACAGAACATAAGTTAATGCAGCCTCATACCCGTTGCAAGCAGACCGTTGCTAAGTTTCCCTACTTAGACAGTTGCGCCACGCACCGAGAATACTTTTTTCTAAGTGAGAATTTGAGCCCAAAAATTGAGATTACTTCACCCTATGATCATTACCTTGCTCACATATTGTTCACTGTAGTCTATGAATTCATTTCACACCCGAGCTAGTTGATCCAATCTTGTATGTCAGACGAGCTCAGCGCTGCGGAGAAAGTAGTTGAAGAAGTTTTTATTGACTTAATGACTGATAGAGTGATGTGGGAGCGAGGATTATCTACAGGATTCCAAGCATTGTCAACGAGAGGACCCCAGGTCTCCCCTTCCACTGCTTGCATCGGTCCATCCCGACCGACCGATGAGAAACGAACCAAGCACAAGGATTACATCACAAATGCCAAGCTTATCCCACACATTCTACCTACTTACTTACCACCTCTAAGTGGTGCCATCAACTGTGACAGTGTACCTCACGACTTTGAGTACACTTTGATCACCGCGTACCTTCCGAAAGGGGAGCGTGCAGTTCGTGCTGACCAAGATAAGCTCGCAACACTGAAATTTAGTGATTTTAACCTTGGAGATTGTAAATTTTACAGCATGTTAGCCCCGCATAAGTACTTAACCAAGACCAAAGGAAACAAATCTAATAGTTTCCTTTAGTCATGGACCTAGAACCTCATGCAGTCCACACTTCTTAATGTAATGAAGATCTTGCACTTTGGCAAACACCAGGAAGTCAACACATGCGTCAAGTTTTTTTTTTCCTGCTACCACGGAGGATACTTATGGTTAGACCATCGCATTACTGTGGATCCGAACTTGATCAATCGGATCATAGGACTTAGTATTTAGGGCCTCAACCCATAGGAGTTATATCCCAAAAAGACCGCAGATCGCGCTCTTGCTCAGTGAATAAAAGAAACTTATGGCGATGTCGTGAAAGACACATGAGGCTACAAGGTAGCCTCTATCCAGAGTGGCGTAGTGCGCCTTTCCTGTCAGTTGATCACGGGCAATATAGTTCACAAAAATAGACCAACACAAGTGACTGGATTCATAGTTGACCTTGCAAGGAAGTGCGTCGAGGGACTACAAATGAACTAGGCGTAGTACCTGGTCAGCCAGGTAGAGCTTGATTGTAGAGATGCGCAAGAGAATGGGCATGAGTTCCACTTTAGTTGTTTTCTCATGCTAATATCTTTCATCACATGGGAGCTACCAGAAGGTGCCACTTTTCTGGAGATCGAACCCTTTGAACCACTGGTCACGAAGTTCTGTACGTTGTGGTACTCTAGCAACATGAACAAGCAGTGGCGGTCCAATGTTGTCTTCCATGTCTATTACAACCAATTGAAGAATGAAATCCATTCTATATCGTGCCTCACCTCGAACACACTTTATAGATTTAGACCTTTAATACAGTTCAGTGCGAACTACCACTTCACCTATATCAGAGCATGTGCTAATGACCATAAACATCAGCTCTAGTCATACTACAAGTTAACAAAAGAAGACTTGGAGCAGATTACCAAGGAATGGTCGATGAACCTCCTTATTGTAGCATACCCCATAGAGATGTCCAATGTAGATAGCCCTGAATCTATGCCAGATACACCTGGACCGAGCAAGACTAAGAAGGATGATGAATTTCTAGAATTCCATAGCACATCCACGAAGACTACTTTGATATCACCTATGTAGGGAGATGATGGTGAAGAACTAGGGGGCATGAAATTTGAGCAAAACAAAGGCGAGGTTACTCCACCTGGAGAGGAGGAGGATCCCTCCAAGGAAAGGAAGCTTACCCCACCAAAGTCCTCATCCCGAAAGAAAACTAAGGCCACCCAAACTACATTTAAGACTACCCTCACACTGGACGACTTTGACTTCTTAATCGATGCGCTAAATGATGCTTCACTAGAAATCGTAGAAAATAAAGAAGCGAAGCAGGAGGAGTTATTTAGCCGAATCAAGGGCGAACTTCAAGAAGTGCAGCAGGCACTCCAGTCTAACCGAGCAGTTTCTATGGCACCCTTGACAACTGAAACAGTAGGAACAGGTGAGGAGCCCACTCAATTACACCAGATTGTCAATAAAGTTGAAGCTCACCTTCGAAGAGCTCAAGAAGACATAGCGCAAGCCACTCAGGCTTTGACACAAGTACATAACACACTTCTAGAAAAACAGAGTAGGGAAGAACAGGAAAATATTGCCCTGGAAGTGAAGTGGGAGGAAGAAAAAGAACAATTACAACAGAGCAAGGACCAGTTACTAGCAGAGCAACTTGAAGTATAGGAAAGGGTTCACAAATCACTTCGCTCTTTGATGGTGATAGAAGTAAAGATTGAAGAACGCGTCCCAAAATAGGTGGTACAACTAGAAGAAGTAATCCAACAACTTCAACAGTGCATCGCAGATCTGGAACTTCGTACCATGCCCGAGACTCCTCAAGAAGTAAGATACCTAAGGGAGGCAACTACCCGGAGCATAGTTGGTCGATTAAAAACCTTTGCCTTGGAATACAAGCAGCTGAGCACCAGAAGAACCCAGACTTATGGGAATCTCGTAGAGAATCCTAAGTTGTAGGCATTAGAGGCATAGTCCCAAGAATCAAAGCAACGCGCAGATATGCTATAGGCACAGCTGAAGGTCTTGACCCTAGTCGAACGTATGAAGAGATTTCTAGAACAACACACCACCCAATAATAGGTACACACATTGCAAATTAAAGTGATGGAAGTCTCCCAATGACTTCAGCCAAACCAAGAAAAGGAATGCCAAATGTTCACTGAAATTGAAAGCCAGGGAGTCGATCTTGAACAGGTTTTCATCATCGTAGAACAATGCCTAGAAGGACCAGTCAATGACGTAGTGATCCAGGAGTTCACTGAGCAAGAGGTTGTCGCACTGCAGCAGGTCGAAGTAGCTCGAGCCAAGATCAAGTCATTCGAGGCAGAATTGATCAGACTAGAGTTACTCGGGATGAGTCACAAGTGAGTGTTGGGGGCCTGTTGGCCCTTGACCAATCTTTGAGGAACACTTGGTCATATTTGACCATTTTGGACTTTGACACCCTGTCAAATATGGAGCGGCAGGCGAAGCAGAGATCATAGGATCTCGATCCACTTTGGGCCTCTTTTAGGGTTTTGCATTAATGTACTGGGTATGGGATGTCGGCCCATGGCTTTACCCATGTTTTAGGCCTATTTTGTAAAGTATAAATAAGTAGCTAGGCAATGTAAGAGAAGTGAATATGATAAGTGCTAGTAAAGTCTTTGTGTATACTGTTTGACCGACTTACAGAGCTGAGTGCAAGTGCTGTAAGTGTTGAGTGCATGGATTGTAAGAAGGCTCTGTACTAAATATACTCAGGGAAGGAGGATCTGGCGAGGTGTGCGCAGATCTCCTGTCCTATGTGGAGTACAAGTTTGAGTTATGTGTTGTAAACAGATTGACCAAAGCTAATAAAGAATAAGAAGACTTTGTGGATGTAGTTCCAGGGTGGGGGTGAACCACGGTAAACCTGTGTGTTGTGCTCGGTGCCTCGATCTAATGTGTTTGTCTCTTTCAATGTGTTGTGCTTTGATATCATTATGCTATGTGCTTTGCTATGATATACTTAGATAGATCTATTTGCTTTGTGCTTCTTAGATGTATGGATGTATATCTGACATATATGAAAGTGATGAGTGCTAGACCTATTTTTTTGTTTCTAAGTGCTAACCTAACCTAGATACAAGTGAATTTTGTGATGCTCTACGCCATCTGTGGAGTTCCATGAGGGTCAAATATTGATGAATGATCTATGCTAAAGTGTTTGCTAGGTGTTAGAATCATAGATATATGTCCTAGCTAAGGTTGTAAACACCTGAGTCCTACAAACACCCCTGCCTCTACCTTGGGTGAGACTTCATCTTCTTCACAGGTGTTGCCAAAAGGGTCGGTAGTGCAAGCAATCGACTACGAACATATTCCCTTACATTGTCGAAAGTGCCATGAGCATGGCCACCTATTTTGGTATTTCCTTCCAAATGTGTCGCCACAAATAAGGCCACCCCCCCCCCTCAAAATATGCAGATGGATTTGATCA
>ML781145.1:1537310-1551900 GCA_009831015.1 Picea engelmannii | reverse complement strand
CGCCCACACTATTAGGAAAAGACATCAGAATGAGAAATGCTTATAAGGCATTATTGTAGAGTGAAGAAGACCCCAACAACTCCCCTTTAAATTAAACTCAACAAAGGAAATATCCCAATGAATCCAACAGTGTCAATGAAAATGATAAGCACCAAAATAATATGGACCAAAATCCTATGGAGTTGGCTGATAGGGAGGAGTAAATGAAGGAAGGCATTCCTTATCAAATTAATTAAGAGAACATAGACGATATCGACCTCATTGACATGGATCTTCAATCCATTGCAGTTGGATGTGAACTTCATGATCCACACTCCATCCTTCAATCCTTCAATAGTTCGCATCCACCAAATGCCATAGCAATCTCATTTTTCTATGACCCCCAAAACCTAGTCAAGATTGCAAGTAACAACGGTTGATGCATTGGATATGGTAGGAGGCCTAACACTCTTATGGAACCCATCATAAGTCTCCTTGTCCAATTTATTCTCCACACATCATTCTCTCTCATATAGATTACAACTAATTGGCTGCTCAAATTCTAGCTACCTTACCAATGTTTATGATCCTCAAATAGTCCTTGATAAACTCATTTTCCTAAGCTCAATCTAGGCCCTCAGTTGCATCATTGATAACAACCATTAGCTAATCGAAGGAGACTTCAACATTATCACCTCTCTTACTGAAAAGAAATGAGGCACTAGAAGGCTTGACAGGTATTCTCATAAGCTAAGTGAAACCATTAGTACTCTTCATCTGGTTGATGTAGAAACTATTAATGGATTTCACACCTGGAAAAAACAATGGGGAGGAGAGAATGAAGTGGCCTCCAGGATGGACCAATTTTTGGTCTTTGAATCTCTCATGCTACCAACTTGCACCTATCAGCCTCTATTCTCCCAAGTGGAGGCTCTAATCACTGGCCCATCAAGTTATAAATTGATCTCAAAGGCATCACACTTATTGAGCACTCAACACACCCTAAAAGACTTATGAAATTTTATCACTTTTTGGGTACCACTTGTTTTCTTCACTATCTGAATCAATTTCACTTTGGGAAGTGGTTTATCTTTGTTTTTTTTCATGACTCTTATCATCAAGTCAGGTTTGTTTGAACTTGTGAAACCTCATGTTTAAAAGAACTTGACACCTGAATTAAGAATCAACAACTAACACTACACCTAATGTTCTTTGGTTCGGCGTCGAAAAAATATTCAAGCAAGTAAAGTAACCACACAGTTACAACGGTCGTCGAGCAACTATCCCCATCGGCATTGGTAGAAGGTGAATTTGGTTTGTGTAAGTTATTCACATGAAGTTTCAAGAGATAATCGATTCCCTTCAGCATCGAAAAAATATGGGAAGAATAGACATTAATGAAGGACATAAAGAAATTACTGATAGCTGATGACCGATGCAATTTACTGGGGTCGAGGAAATCCAGAAAAGTTAAAACAATCATTTTTTTGTGACAAACATATTTTCGATTGCCGATCATCGACACATTTTTGACATCGGGACTTTGTCAAGAGAGTCGATCCGAGAGAACTTGGGTAGGTTTATCGTTGATCGTCGATCCTTGATACTTTTCCCTGTCAACAAGATAGGATTGGGTTTTAGAATGTATATCTTAAATAAAGTCTTGATTCTGATTAACACGAGAAAATGAAGTCACCGGTCTCATGCCATATGTCCTTACAATGTAAGGGGGTCGTACAGCCTAGTTTCGTCCCGAGCCATTTTTTAGGTTCCGTAGGTCTTAGTCACGCCTCCTCGTCAACTTTGCGACGTTAGATCTATATGGAAATATTGATCTGCATCAGAGCTTTAGCAAGAATATGTCAAAAAAAACGTTTGAATCAAAATCCCAACCCCTGATACACCAACTAAACTAGCGAAACGATGGGACGTTCGCGGCATAAGATATGATCGTATTTGGACATTTAATAGACCAGTTAATGCCCGATCCCACATTTTTTTCTACCTCGTGTGCCAATTAGACAACAACAATTTGAAATCACCGATATACCACCTTACCAACCTCGTCGTCAACCCACGATGAAATTAAGTTTAAACATCTTTGAAGATCTAGCGGCGGATTTAATGAAATTAAACTCATAACCCGAATTCAATGGCTAATGCGACAAGGTAAGCTCATTCCTATTTAAATATCTAGAATGATTTTGAACAAATTCATTCTGCTCATAAGTTGAATTCTAGAGCATCCAGAGGAGCAAAGAAAACGTCTTGAGACTATACCAACCCTTTGATTATCATAACCAGGTTTAACAAGCTGCATAGGTATGTATTCAAGTTTGTCAATTCGTTGGCCATAATATATGCATCCATTTTTCTTGCACAATCTCTAAACTATGTTCTAGTTGCAGGAAAGATGCCGCTGAGAAATCCAACTACCAGATGCTTGCCAAGGGTACCCAAACTAAAAGAAGTTGAAATAGACTAAGGTTCCTCTCCAGGGACCACGAGGAAGTTGGAGTACGCTCCCAAGTCAGAGCCTATCATTAAAACATCAACAAAGAAATATTTTGTCCATCCTCTAGCCTTTAGTGATATAGAAGCAAGCATTGGATCCAAAGTAATTCTCCCACAGTGGGGGGATCTCTTCAATAGAATTAGCCAAGAAGAATACCCAGAGTATATCCCACACAATGACCCGGACGTGAGGGTGTTGGATGACCAGGTGTTCTTGAACATCTGACGATTGTATTTACACATGGTGGAAAGCAGAACCCCAGTTTTCCCTTGCATAGAGGTTCTGAAATGGCTCATAGACCATACGGATGAACATAAGTGCTTGATCAATTATGAGAATGGTGGATGTGTTAGAGTTTTCCTCCCGACAGAAGTCCAAAAATACTACAAGCTCAGGGACTGAGAGGAGTGGCTCAACATGGACATCGTGGTGAAGTTCTGTGAATTCCATCACACCATCCAGTTGATGACCTCTTGGTGGAAGGAAGACAATAATTTCACTAATCGGATAAATGGATGGTATGGGACAATTAACCTGAGAGAGCCATACATCTATTTGATGGCTCTCATCTGTCGATTATATGCAGAAAAGGACTGCTCCAATTTTTCTGAAGCATGGATGTTGTTGGCATACACAATGGTGATCTTCAGAAGTAGCTTCAATTGGGGAGTGATAATATCAAAATAATTAATCATCTGTGTACAATAGGCGCAGATGATGAAAGAAGGGGAGGCACCCACTTTCTACATGGCCTCGTACCTTCTCGATGTCATGTGCGTAAGGAATGTCTTCACCGACATGAATTTAAGCTGGCATGTTGTGAAGCTTTGGGTCCATGTCTACTTCATCATACTATGGGAGAAAAGGTACAAGAAATATTATGCACTCATCTGCGATGAATTCATCGCCCGTATTCATTTTATTATTTTCAAGAAAGAATGTCCAATATTATCTACAATAGCCAAGAAAATGGTAGCAAAGGTAGGGAATTGGTATTTAGACGAATGCTCAACCTAAATCATAGTGTTCGGGGCCATCAAATCACCACATATCCTACCAACTCATGTCCCAGACTAGCTCGTTATGGGATAAATATTCTATCATACTATCTTGTAGGGATACAACGCCACATTAGTCAAGGACAAGAAGCAGGATTTCATACCTTGTGGTTTCCATGTGGGGTTATATCTGGTGAAGGATACTGCTCAATCCAAACAAGAAGGGCTTAGCCAATTGGAATTAGGGTTCTTGATAGGATGATTCCACAAGCACGACCCTAAAGGCATCGTCCTCCAACATGGTTCACATGTATCATCCTATTTTCTGTATGCTCATGATAATTTTGACGACAAAATTTCCACAGAATGCACCCAGGACTGGGACGAGGTGGTGCAGAAGATGTCCAACCCAAACATGACCAGTTTCAAGGCCATGAGCATGGATGAACATGTGGAAACAATAGAGCAGTCAAATCAAGAGGCCCTCAGAGCCAAGGAAGAAATCAAAGTGGTAGAGACAACAGAGGCATAGAGAAGGGGATTTATCTTGCTAGAAGGGGCACATAGAATTATTGATCAATTGAAAAATGATCATGATATGATATAAATGATGAGGATTCCCATTGATGACCCAATCGAAAGCCAAGGAGAACCAAGTGGCCTAGATTCGATGAAACTTGAAGAAATCACTGGCTCAGAAAACCCATAAGTGCCACCACCATGGATCAGATCACCAAAGGAAATGTCAACCCGGCCCGAGATAGTGAGGACATCAAGGAGAATAGGTGTACCAAATACCTTATTCTATTTTATAACCATCTACGATTATGAGGAGAGTTCAGAGGTGTCCTTGGTCACTCTAGTGCAGATTACAAAGGAGAAATAACTTGAGAGAACATCCACCTTCGGTCTCGATGCTCCAGTTCAGAGTTGTTTGCATATCGAGCATGAGGCGGAAAGCACCTTAGACACCGATCCACTCAACATAATGATAACCCCAATGGATAGCTCGAGGGATGATCTAGGATCGGGCAAACAAGAAGAAAAGATTCCACAACAGGAAATCCACATTTCAACAGTTGATCATCAAGTAAGTATTGAACCTGCCCCAGATTCCTTATTTTTGGACGATGACTTACCACCCGATGAGAAACAACTAGAGATCAGGCCATCGGGACATATAGAATATGCTCAGGAACCCAACCTTGAACACATATACACAGTCGAGAGCCTAGGAAATACTCTAACTTGGGGAGAAAAACAAATCCCAGAACCTGTTGATGAGGTCTCTGATATACAAGCAATCACCTATGATGAAAAGAGGAAAGACATCATTAAGAGAACCACTAATAAGAGGAGGCTTACGTTGGACAATTCGATCCTCATCACTACAGAGGAGAAATTGATCAGCATAGAGCACACCAAGATGTCCGAGCTTATCGATGTAGGGATGGCTATCATAGATTCCACCATGGATAGAGTGAGGAAAGATGAAGAGGAATTGGTCGATGCACTAAAGGCATTGGAGCATCTGTGCCAATTGGTGAAATACTATCAAGACTCCACATAGGCCACAGTGTTTTTGAGAGGTGAGTTTCAAGATGCCTATAGAAAATTCACGAATGAACGTCACCTTTTCACTGCAGGGATAGACAACTTCCAAGAAGACACCCTTCTGGCACTAGCAACCTACAAATACATGGAAAGATAGTACGAGAAGGCCCACCAAGTAGTGGAAATAATTGATTACATCAGGGCAGTTCAAAAAGGTCGAGACGCCAAAGAGAACGACATTCGAGTGATAAGGGATAACAACATAGATCGGATAAGAAAAGCGGTTGAATACTGGGTGAAAATGGCCCAAGAACCTCAGTGGGAGATTCAATAAAAATGGTTTGATTGCGAAAGGAGTTGGGTCAAGATAAATCGAGAGATGAGAGACATTGGTCTCCCAGAATTCATCTCACCCGAGGACTTTGTCGACTTGCATAACATAGTCAAACAACATGTAGAACAAGACTCATCATGGACTGCAGAGGTAGAAAAGTTGGAAAACATGGCTCCAGGTCAAGTACAATAGTTCATGGAGCATCCAATCAAGGCTCGAACAATATTACAGAAGTTAAGTGTTAAAATAGTCAAGTATCGGGCACATGCAGTAGAAGTAAAGGATATCCTTTCAACCCTGATGGACCAACATAAATTCCTGTATGCCAACACATGTGAGGAACTCTTCGTAAAATGGTCAGAGTATGAGACGAGTCATCCACTTCAATGAAACCATTCAATGACTCTTAGAAGACAGAGAGATGGAAGTTCCATGTGGTGATGTTTTTTTTACTTAGCTTACACTTTTGATAGTATTTTTAGTCAATGATTTGTTATAAATAATAGGATTGACCTTTTAGAATGGTCTATGGTTTTGGGCGATGACCCTCATTTTTGGAATTGTAAAGAACTATTTCTGAACTACCTTAATTGAGAAGTCATGTTTAGGATCGGAGACAAACTTCTTTTTTTCATCAAAGGCATGTGTGATTGGATTTGAGGAGGAACTACTTCCAACTTTGTTTCATGAATGGATGTTGTAATGAGTAAGAGTTTCTGAATCTATTGATAAGTTAGTTGATTCAATATTTTTCTGAAGTTCTTGTTCTTAATGATGGAAAAAAAATCATTGTGTTAATGTGTGATGAATGATTAGAGATAAGGAAATTATTTTTCTTGCCATCATTTTATTGCATGTATGTTTTCTTTCGATAATTGTATCTCAGTCAATAATTGAAATACTGACAAGTTAATGTATTAGTACTAGTCTATCACCGGTGTGAAATTCTTTGTCTGCATGCTTGAGCACAAGGGTTATCCCAAGATCAGCCTTATTCAATAGTTAATATTTCCCCTTTTATCAATTGGTTTATACCAACACACATATTTTTATTAAACCCATCTAATAAAATAAAATACAAAAAGAGAACATTTAAACTGAAGGAGGAATTTTCATAAGAAGATATCCTGTCAATCACTACGTATATCCCATCGATTATTTGGCTGGATCGACAAATCTGGAGAACCATTCCACTATCAAACGCTGCATATTCTAACTCGGCCTCATTGGTGGGTTTGGTTCCTGTTGTTGAGCTAAAAGGATTTAGGACCCCTCAATATAATTGGCGCTAGAGGGAGGGCCTGAATGAATGCATGGATAACAATATTTCTGATATAATATTTCACACAACCTATAGATTCAAAACAACCCACATACATTACTAGTCATTCTCAAGACAAACCACATACACTGAGTACTCCTAAAATGAGTAACTCACCCTAGCAAGAGGAAGAAAATGTATTCCTTGAAATACCTTATGCTCTTCCCCACAAGGAGTTGAACCAGTTCATAATAATCACAAGATCTTATGCCTGAAAAATTGGAGCACTAACCTTAGCCCCGTTACTTCCTCGTAGAAAAAAAGTAAGCAGACTAGTGGTCGACACCCCTAACCAAGTTGTTGTTCACACAATAAAAGACCTGATAGATTTTTCCCTCACTAATATCGAACATCCCCTCAATTTAATCCCCGAAACACGAGCTGGTAACTTCTCTGAGTGTGACGATTTTGAATCTGACGAGGAAGGGTTTAACTCAGCGCTCAGCTTTGTAGTCAGATGACATGGAGGATAAAAATGATCATAATGAAGAAAGGGGAAACCCACCTCATAATAATCAACCTTGGTTGGCCAAAGATGCTCTGGAAATCCCCAGACGAGTACATAACCTTCCCCAACAGCCAGAAAAGTAACTCCCTAAATTTGACCCTGAAACCTCAGGATTTCCAGAAGACCATATCAAAAATTCCATACTATCTATTAGACTGATGAATGTCCAACATGAATACATAGTGATCTAGGTGGATAACGGTGGCCACCCACCTTTTCCAACTAGCTCAAAACATTTTTTTGACAATTTTGGTAATTTACTATTTTTAGCAGTTTTTTCAGGTCCCAAACTTTCGAGGTTGTTTTGAGGCCCTAGACGACGTTTTTTGGGAAAACGGGGAGCAACATGTATACAACATGATCACATCAAAAGTTGTAGTCCTCATATATATCTTTCTAACAATGTATCGAGCACCCCAAATAGAGATCGTATGAAAAAGTTACGCCCCCAGGAAGTTGACGTATCAACTACCTCCATCGGGGCCCGCAAACCTTTTGGATTTTCATCTTTCGACGTTAGGGTTTCATATTTTACTTATGATAAAAAGGACCTTAGAGCCTCATTGTAATAATCATCTTCTTGCGAATGAGAATAACCATCACATCTCTTCTTAGAGATAAGCTACCACCATTATAGCAAGTCTTTCACTCTGTATTTTTACAGTCTTTGTGTTATTACTATATCTATGATTTTATGGTTGCATCTCTGATACATTTGTGTTATATTGTTGGATATCCAAGATATCTCTATATATTTCTTTATTATATCTAATCTCTCATTTCGTGCTGAAAATAATCTGGATCAGTGGTATCAGAGAAGGCTTCTCTTGATCATTTTTTAGTGCATGTTCCCGACAACGTCTGAGTATAGGAAGTTTTGTCTCAAGCTTGTCTCTCTTGAGAAAAACCACTCTCGCACACCCAAGAACCCCTCAATGGCAGAAGAAAAAAAAATGACAAAGAAGACGATTCTATCAGTCTGTTGTTTGAGCAAGCTCTCATGTGACCGAGGGATGAAATGATGGAGAATTTTTCCCATAGCCTTCAATGTCCGTCGATAGCATCAGGCGCATCTTCATCAAGTGGCCACTTTCGAGGAACCTCTCCTTTTAAGGTACATGTCAATTTTGATATTCCTATATTTGAAGGTCAGATAGATGCGGATTCCCTAGATAAATGGTTAAATCTGTTATAAGTCTATTTCTCTTTTCATAATTTTTCCGATGTGGAAAAGATCACCTTTGCACTCCTTAAATCTCTCCCCCATGTCAAACATTGGTGGGAAATGTACTAAGAAAAAATTTCCATAGAGTCTGGAATATATGGGGCCAAGCCCACTTGGGATTTTTTTGTGGATGCAATAAAGGAACAGTATTACCCTATTGGCAGCTATGAGGACCAGTACATGAGATGGACCACATTGTAGCAAGAGAGGGGCCAAGCAGTTCTGGAGTTCACCAATACCTTCCATACGTTGCACACCAAGCTGGGTATCAAAGATTTTGAATGACATTTAGTTCTGAAATACCGTGGAGCTCTACACAAATACATACAAACTGAAATGGATTTTCTGGACATCTCATCACTCGATTCTACTTATCGATATGTTGTTAAAATCGAGCAAAAATTTAAGCACCAGAACAAACGGGAGTTTGAGTTTGAAAATCTGCAACAACCAAAGTGTGAGAAAGATGACCCTAACAAACAGTCTCTAGAAAACCAGTCCAAGCCACAAGAAAAGAAGGGTCACGAAAAGACGAAGAACGACAAGGGAAAATGGTGTGATTTCCGTAAAATCCCCTGGCACAATACTGATGAATGTCCCTCAAAACAGTAATTGGTGGTCGAGATCAAAGACGAGTTGAACCCTGATTCAAAAACTGATTTTGAAAATACTGGTAAAAGATAGATCATCGACGCAGACCCCGCTACTATTGTCGTGACCAAAACAATTCAACCAGAAGAAACAACAGATCCTAAAGAGGGGGAGCACCTTTTTCATTCGCAAATGTGGGTGAAGGGGACCCCACTACATTTTATTGTTGATAGCGGAAGATAGAAGAATCTCATCTCTGAAAAGGTTGTCAAACAGTTGGAATTGTCGACAACACCACACCCACAACCATACAATATCGGGTGGCTTCGCCAAGGACGAGATCTTCGTGTCATCTAGTAGTGTCGATTGTCATACAGCATCCAACCCTTCAAGGATGAGGTATTGTGTGATGTTTCCCCACTGGATGTCTGTGATGTTCTCTTGTGCCAGTGATATATGTGGAAACGCCATGTTGTTTATGAGTCGCAACCCCGAAGTGTCATTGTTTCTCTAGGGGGTCATCTCTAGAGAATACCAGTTGTAGTTCCAACTACTATCCCACCTAAATAGTGTCGCAAGGTAGTATCTCATACTACAAAATTCAGCTTCTTCACAATTTTTTCAAAAGGTGAACAAAATGATACTGCAACCATTACATCCTTGGCCCAAGCACCTTTTATCCAATAGAAGCAGGTTGACAAGATTGCAGCAAAGTGTAAATATTCCTTTTGAACAAAAKCATCTCGTGTAACTAGACTGGTTAAAAAGGTCCAACCCTTCCAGGCACATGTTCATGACAACCTTCAACAAGCTAAGCAACACAACTTCTCCAACAAGGCAAGCAGCTCATCAAGATGCAGATTCAAAGAACACTCTTCCYTCTCCCCCGGGCACTCAACGTAATGGATACAATTTCTTCCTAAGGAGGGAGGATTGATCCAGGTGGATATATGTGGCCACCCACCTTTTCCAACTAGCTCAAAATAGTTTACTGGCAATTTTGGTAATTTACTATTTTTAGCAGTTTTTTTCGGGTCCCAAACTTTCGGGGCTGTTTTGAGGCCCTAAACGACGTTTTTGGGGAAAACAAGGAGCAACATGGATTTTCCTTCAATGTTGCTCACATCAAAAGTTGTATTCCTCGAATAGATGTTTCTAATGTTGTATCGAGCACTCCAAACGTAGATCGTATGAAAAAGTTACGCCCCTGGGAAGTTGATGTATCAACTACCTCCATCGGGGCCCGCAAACCTTTTGGCTTTTCATCTTTTGGGGTTAGGGTTTTGGATTTTCCTTATGTTAAAAAGGCCCTTAGATACTCATTGTAGTAATCATCTTCTTTCAAATGTGAGTATCCATCACATCTCTTCTCAGAGATAAGCTGCCACCATTCTAGCGAGTCTTTCACTTTGTATTTTTAGTGTCTATACATTTTCGCTCATTAATAGAAATTGTATTACTGTATCTCTGTGTTTATGGTTGCATCTCTGAAACATTTATGTTATATTGTTGGATATCAAAGATATCTCTGTATATTTTATTATTATATCTTCGCTCTCATTTCGTGTCGAAAATAATATGGATCACATAGTATGCAGAATTTTCTCCTATATCTTTGAGAATTCAACCTCTGCATGGTATTTTAACTTTCCTATAGGGTCCATAACTAGTTGGATGAAGTTTCAAAAGGATTTTTTAGACAAATTTGCAAAAGAAACCACTACAGGAGCTTTGATTGTTGAGTTGTTCGCCACCACCGGAAGTTCAAAAGAGAAGGTTAAAGACTTCAATCAACAATTCACCACTATCCTGAACAAATTCCAACCCGAAGCTAAACCCACTTAGAAGTTTCAAATAAAAGTATACGCTAATGCTCTCCATGCTTCTATTTCCATGTTTGTAAAAAGGGTTTCCAAAACAACCCTAGCTAATAATTTCGAGGAAGCCAGAACAATTGAATTCCAAATGAAGGGATGTAAAGAGGGTCGGGTGTCATTAGTTAAGAAGTAAGCTCAACCTCCACCTAGGAGAGGACTCTTGTTGACCAGACCCCAAGGGAAAATAACTGAAAAAGGCCTTGAAAAGAGAAGTGGATACATAGAATACCTACAACGGATGATTAAGAAGTTGTCAAATGAAATCATAGACATGAAAGGAAGTGCAGGGGAAGGAAACCAAGGCCAGAGGCCCTATAAACCCTTTTTTAAAATATACCCACCGTTCAAAGAAATTGAACCTCCCCCAACCAACTTAAACATCGACCTAGGAAATGTAGCATCTGACTCTTTTTGCACCTACCACCAAGATGGACATTATGAAATATACTTTCCATAATGGGTGCATTCTTGAATTTGATGGCTAACCATTTCCTAGACGAGGTTTCCCTTACCGAACAATCAAGCGTATCAACGATGAATATTGTTGATCGGGAAGAAGTTGACCCACTGGAAGAAACAATTATGTTGTTGTGGGACCCTGACTTGGCAATTCTTTTTGATGATCTGTTTGAGGTTCAAGAACCACCCACTAAGGTGTTAGTTGTGAAAACGTGAAGTAGGGGTTAGTCTATCTCAAATGACCTTACCATTTCCAAAACTTCGAGAGGAAAAAAAACATTCAATCACCCGAAAGAACCTTTTATCTCCCAAAGAGACCCTATAAATATCCATACATGAGAATTTCCAAAGCTAGACTACAACAAAAGTAGAAGATTTAAAGAGATTAAAAGCAAATGTATCGGTCATGGACATGTGTATAATTCCCCAACAAAAGGAATTTTTGTTACAAGCCTTGAAGTTAGTAGAAACTCCTACAACAAACATTAACCAAGGAGAAAATCCAGCCCTCGCGGATCTAAGAAACAAACCAACTGTAAATGCTTGCTCTGAAGATAAAAAAGAAAATCCTTTTGTCTCACCGTTCCTCTTGATATTTGAAGTCTTCAACAGAAACCTCCACAATTGTTTAGTTAACTAAGGGGAATTGTTGGCATAGGGGAAGAACCAGGGTTCAACGCTACAACATCGCACCAACAAAACCCTAACTACCGACCCTTTCAGCAACACCCGCGAAGAAGATGAAGTCTCACCCGAGGTAGAGGCAGGGGTGGTTGCAGGACTCAGGTGTCTACAACCTTAGCTGGGAAACATATCTTTGATTGTAATACTTAACATAGCACTTAGCATTGAAATTTAATCAATATTTAACCATTATCTACTCCACAGATAAAACAGAGCATCACATCATTCATCCAGATCTGATGTATCTAAGCACTTATCATAGAGAAGTAGATTAGATCTAGTAGATTCAAGCACTAAGCACATTCACATAGGTCATATCTAACATCCATATACATCTTTAGCACAAAGAATAAATAGATCTATCTATCTATATCAAAGCACTTAGCAGGTAAAGGCATAAACACATCAAGACATTGGATAGAGCAGAGAAACACATCATATACATGGTTCACCCCCACCCTGGGGCTACGTCCACCAACTCTTCTTCTTTATTAGCTTCTTCAATAGGTTACATGCACAAAGCCTCAAAACCCTACTCTGCATAGGACAAGATATCTGCGTAGCTCATTAGATTGTCCTTCCCCGAGCATATATAAACACACAGTCTTCCATAGCCTCTTACAATGACTTGCACTTAGCTCTACAAGTCTCACACATTATGCATAGAGAACTTACAATCCTTCAATCACATAGATATATCACTTAGCCATTCGTAACTCTTCTATATCCTCACTACATCGCCTTAGCATCTATTTATACTTTACAAAATAGGCCTAAACATGGGTAAAGCCATGGGCCAACATCCCATACCCATTACATAATCCCAAATCCAAAAAAGGACTCAAAAAGGGACAAGATCCCACGATCTTTGCTTTGTCTTGCACTCTGCCTTCGACGGGATGTTGAAGTCCCAAAATAGGTCAAACTTGACCAAGGATCTCCCAAAACTTGGTCAAGAGACAACAGTCCCCCAACACTCACATGTGACTCATCATGAGTCACTTTGATCTGGGTAGTTTTGCTTCGAAAGCCTTGAGTGTAGCTCAAGCTTATTCTACTTGATGATGTGCCTTAGCCTCCTTTTCAGCAAACTCTTGGATGACTGCATTGTTAACAGGTCCCTCAAGGCATTGTTCAGCTCTAGTGACCACCTACTCCAGTTCTGCTCCTCGGCCTTTAACCTCTGTGAACAGTTGATGATCCTTATCTTGTACAGGTTGGAGCCTCTGATTTACTTCCATAACTCTACTCTGGATAGTGTGGATCTATTTTTGGGTAGTGTGCTGCTCCTAGGATCGCTTCATTCTTTCCACAACTGACAGGGGCTTCAACTGTGCTTGTATTGTTTGGGCTTTATACTTCGCCTATTGGAGTTGCGACTCTAGTGCCTTCAGTTCTAGATTCTCAGTGAGTTGTTTGTAGGTCTGGGCACTGAGATCAGTGAGTTTCTTACATTCCATAGCAAGGGATTTTATTCTCTAAATTGCGCTTTGAGCAGTTGCTTCTCTTTGATCCCTTACATCCTGTGGGGTCTCGGGCATTTCCCGGAGCTCTAAGTCTATGATGTGTTGTTGTAGGTCCTGGATAACTTCTATGAGCTACTCTACTTTCTTTTTGACTCGGTCCTCTACCCTTATTTCTATGACTGTCATGGAACGAAGTGCTCTGCTCACCTTTTATTTCACTTCGAGTTTCTCTGCGAGCAATTATTCTTTTCCTTTTTGTAGTTGTGCTTTTTCTTCATCAAACTTTGCTTGGAGATCAATATTTTCCTAGTCTACAACTCGACGTTGTTCTACAAGTACTCCTTGTACTTGTGTCAAAGCCTGGGTGGTTTTTTTTGTTTCCTCTTGTGCTCGTCGAAGGCGAACTTTGACTGTATCGGCTAGTCGATGGAGCTGGACTGGCTCATCTCCCAACTCTGGTTCTCCCAATGGTAGAGGCATAGTGGAGACTCCATGACTGGACCGAAGGGTCTTCTATACCCCTCGGAGTTCGACTTCAATCCTATCATACATTTATTCCTTCTTCGCTCCTTTTTTCGCTGCTATCTCCAGTGAAGCATCATTCAGGGATGTTATGATGAAGTCAAAGTCATTGGAGGTGAGGACAGTCTGCATCTTGGTCATGGTGGTTTTTGATTTCTTTTGAGAAGAGGGTTTTAGGGGAGAAACCTTCCTCTTCTTCAAAGGTTCAACCTCATCTCTGGGCGGTGTTACTTCGCCTGGTCTATTTTTAGATTCTACTTCGTCACCACCCCCTCAGTCAGGTGACATGGAAGCAGTCTTCCCTGAGGTACTGCTTAATTTTTGGACCTGCTCAGTCTTCTTTTGTCTGTTGGTTCTGAGTGTATTTTTTTCTTTATGAGTGTCCTTTGGGATGTCAATATCAGATATCTCTGTGGGGTTGGTGGGGATAAGGAGGTCAGCGGACCATTCCTTGGTGATCTCCTCAAGGTATTCTTTTGTGACTTTGTAATATGACTGGAGCTGCTCTTTATCTTCATCTTCTCGTGCTCAAGAAGCCTTCATTAACTATGTTTTGT
>ML781145.1:1502799-1522072 GCA_009831015.1 Picea engelmannii | reverse complement strand
TTTTGATTTGCTTAGGTTAGTCTAAACAAATAAATACTTGGGTTTTGGCTCACTTTTGGCCCACACACAAATTTTAGCCTAGGTTCATTTTATGGTTCATGTCTTTGACTCACCTTTTGACTTGACACCAAGCATAATTGACCCCATGATCCTAATAAATTGACATATCAGTCCATCCACTCATGCTCTTTATCCTTTCCATGTTGTCCCTGTTTTCGTTAAGGGGGTCAAATCAAATTTTTAAAAGGGCGCTACCAACTCACTAGGATTTTCCATAGAGCACCTTTGTCCCATGCTCCTTTACCATAATTAGCCATAATCAGCTGATGTCATGATTTCCATTGTTTTCAGCGCCCTTTTATTTAAGAAGGAATATCGAGATTTGATCATTTATGAGCTTGCTAACTGTTTATCAATTTGAATTTTTCTCCCAAACTTGACGTTGTTGAAATCACTAGTTTAGACCAGCTGCAGATTGCGTTATGAGATTGACTGTCAAATCTAAATTGGAGGTTGAGGTGGATGTAGAAGTTCCATATCTTGTTGCAGATCCTCCATTATCAACCACAATCTCCAAGTATTCTATAATACCTTTCAACTGCATGGGAAATTCTTAAGATACCCCTGCCTTAGCTTTTGGTAATGCCTGGCACTGCAGACTGCATCCTCTCTCATCAATTTTCATTTGTAGCTTTTCTTCCACAGACTTCACAACCATTTTCCAAATGAATTTCACCTATTCTATAGGTCAAGCCATTTTGCTTTTGAATCTTGAATAACCATTCATTCACTTGGCCCTTGTGTCCATACTACTCTACAGAAAGTCGCTGCTAAAACTATGCTACAGATCCCCTGTCTCAGGTTGTTTTTTACTTGGATTTGTGAGTGCCATCTTCTGTATTCACAAATATCTATGCATTAACCTCTTTATTCACTGTGTCATCCTTCGTTTTATCTCAAAATATGTTGACAGGGAGGAGAATAACAATCCTTACCTTTTAAAGTTTTGATGACTATTGTATGGTGGGATAAAACTGAGCAGTGCATACCTGCATACCTTTCTTCAAAGTTCCTTTCTCTCTTTTTTAAAAGAAAATCCATCAGACCAATCTATTGTTAGTCCAAAGTGAGTTGGAGGAAAATTCTTGAGAGAGAAACCATTAGCCACTGTCAATTCTCATTGATATTTTCCTCTGTTTGGTTCCTTTACCCATCATTACATCACAACCTTTGATCCCCTATTCATATCCATGGAAACACCTCAAAGGAAGAAGTCTTACAAGGGAGGGAGTGTGGTCAGAACTGAACCTTCTAACATGCACCTGTTTTATGATGAGCCAATGGTGAGGGAGGTTTTCCAAAGGGTTGGCTGCATCTCTTTTTGCCAAAACATGCAGAGGGGACACTCGAAAGTAGAAAGGTAGTTTGCATTACACTTTGATGGAATTAAGACTAAGGTGGGAAATATTGAGTTTGAGGTATCTGAGGCCTCTATTGAAGCAACCACTGGGATACCTAATACTGGTGAGAGGTTGTAATATTCTAGATATAAAAAGTATGCAGAACAAAAATAAAATGCTAGAAATGGCAGATGAGCAAAAATATAACCAGAACAACACAATAATAATACCAAAATGATACCAGAATAACACCATAAAGAGCACTTAGATTACTAAGAGAAATGTTCGCTTGCCTCTTTGAGGGGGCAACCTCCAATAGAGAAGAGATCTATTACAATAATATCCAAGACAAAGTTCTCATACCCTTGACTCATATTTATACTAAATATGTCTATCAAAAGACCATATAGAGGAAGATCCTTCTAGAAGTGGAAGATTCTATTAGGTATTCTTACATTCGACTTATTATTCCTTATTTCTAGGCCTTATTAATATTGACCTTTACTACATCAGAATATATTATTCTACCTACGTGAGGGGTTAGGTCCCTAACATGTCTTCCCCTATAAAAACAGACTTGTCCTCAAGGCTTGAGATGTGGAAATTGTTGCAGAGTGGTAGTTGGTTCCCAAGTGGCATCTGTTGGGGTTGTATCTTTCCATTGGATTAACACTTCCTTGATGGTTCGTTGATGCAGGCAACGCTCACGCTGGTCCAAAACTGCTTGTGGCTATAGCCAAATGGAGCCTTCTTTGTCCAACTTGGGAAGGTTAGTTTGAGTTTGGCACTTAGTTTCAATCACCTTCTTTAAGAAGGAAACATGAAAAAGAGGAAGTATCTTAGAATGATTGGGAAAAGATAATTAATAGGTCACATGTCCCACATTCTTGAGAATGGTACGAGGACGATAAAATTTGGGTGCCAGTTTATGACAATAGTCAGCCTTGAGGGAATTTTGTTTGTAAGGTTGTAGTTGAAGAAACACTTGATATCCTTCTGCAAATTGACATTCAGAGCGACCTTGATTTTCTTTTTGCTTCATGCGATTCAGGGACATGACCAAATTCTCTTTGAGGGTATGAAGAATAGCCTCTCGAACTGTAAGCGTTTGGTCAACTTCCTGGACCTTCGAGAAACCTAGTAAATATGAGAGTATTGAAGTTAGATTTTTTCCATATACTGCTTCAAAAGGAGTCATGCGGGTAGTTGTATGGTATGAAGTGTTGTACCACCATTCAGCTAGTGGTAACTATTGAGCCCACTGATTTTTCTTTTCTAATGCAAAAAACCTCAAATATGTTTCCAAACACTTGTTGACAACTTCAGTTTGACCATCAATGTGGGGATGATAAGCTATGCTGAGATGCAATTGGGTGCCTTGTAGCTTGAACAATTATTTCCAAAAATTGTTGGTGAAAGTTGGGTCACGATAAAGAACAACAGAATGTGGCATGGATTGAAGCTTGAAGACTTGATCCATGAAACGTTGAGCCCCAATGGATGTTGTAAATGGGTGTTGAAGAGAACATAAATGAGAATACTTGGAAAGGTGATCAACTACCACCATGATGACTGATTTATTGCTCGATTTAGGTAATCCTACAATAAAATCCATAGAGATATCCCACCAAATAGAAGGTGGAATCAGAAGCGGTTATAGTGTGCCAGTAGATTTGACTGTTTCGCCCTTGTGTGTTGACACACATCACATTCATACACAAAATTATGAATTTTTTGTTTCATACCATCCTCCAAAAAAGAACATTTGACCCTGTCATAGGTTTTGGTAAACCCGAAGTGCCCAGTTGTGGGTGTAGCATGAAGCTCAAAAAGTACCGTGGATTTAAGTTTTGACTGTTTACTTAAATACAAACGGCCTTTGTATCGAAGCTCATCATGGAGCCAAGAGTACCCTGGGGAAATTGGAGAATTGGACTGCAATTGTTGTATCAGATGAGAACTTTTGGGATCGTGTAGCCATTCCTGGCGAACGGCTTGGAGCCAATCTGGTACAATGAAGGAGAGAGAAAAAAGGGACCCTTCATCTTCATATTTTCGGGAAATTGCATCCACAACCACATTGTCTTTTCCTTTCTTGTAAATGATCTCATAATCATATCCAAAGAGCTTAGTCACCCATTTTTGTTTCTCTAGGGAGGAAATGCGTTGTTCCAGAAAATACTTGAGGCTTTGATGATTTTTCTTAATTTGGAAGCATTTCTCAATAGATAAGGGCGCCAAAGATCAACGACATGCATAATAGCCAAAATTTCCTTTTCATAGATTGATTTGCCCAAAATTTTTTCAGACAGTTGTTTGCTGGTAAAGGCCAAAGGCTGACCCTCTTGCATAAGGACAACGCCAATTTCTTTCCCTGAAGCATCACATTCCAGGACAAAGGTCTTTGTGAAATCAGGAAGGGTCAGGAATGGAGTGGTGCACATGGCCATCTTCAAGGTTTGAAAAGCCTGATCAACTACTGGAGTCCAAGTGAAAGAATTATTTTTAAGGAGTGCAGTGAGAGGTACCACAATCTTTTCATAATTCTTAACAAACTTGTGATAATAACCTATTAAGCCTAGAAATCCACGCAATATTTTGAGAGTCTTTGGGTGAGGCCAGTCTTGCATATCTTCAATCTTTTTAGGATCCACCATGACATCATCATTTCCAAAAGGATGACCCAAGTACTCGACTTTTGAGGTGCCAAAAGCACATTTATATTGTTTCAGGAAAATTTGGTGTTGAGAGAGTAGATGGAGAACTCGATCCACATGAGAAAGATGGTTTGTCCATATTTTTCTATAGATGAGGATGTCATCAAAGTAAACTAAGACAAAATGACAGAGAAAAGGAAGGAAGACATGATTCATGAGGCTTTTGAAAGTGGAGGGAGCATTATACAAGCCAAAGGGCATGACCAAAAACTCATAGTGGCCCTCATGAGTTCTAAATGTAGTCTTAGGAATTTTTAACTATTTCATACAAATCTGGTGGTAGCCAGAACAAAGATCGAGTTTAGTGAAGAACTGGGCGCCACTCAATTCATCCAATAGGTCATCAATGATAAGAATGAGAAATTTGTCTTTAATGGTGAGTTTTTTTAGGGCGCAGAAGTCAGGACACATGCGCCAAGAATATTCTTTATTCATGACCATGACCATAGGAGAAGAGTAGGGGATCGTACTAGGGCGGATAACACCTGCATTAAGCAATTCTTGAACCATTTTCTCAATTTCATTTTTTTGGGAAAAGGGGTGACAATAGGGACGTATATTGGGAGGAAGGCTTCTAGGGACAAGGGGAATGGAATGATCATGAACACCACGAGAAGGAGGGAGTCTGTGGGGAGTATTAAAAAACAATTGATGTTTAGAGAGGATGGATTGGAGGTCCCACGACACAGAGGGTGTCTTAGTTGCTTGTATGGCATGGAATTGGGCAATAATGCCTGAATGACCTTTTTTGAGCATCTTTTCCATGCAATGGGAACTAATGATCTCAGGGGAACTGGCGGTGATGCCTTGGAACTTAAATTATTGGCCCTCCTGTTTGAATTGCATGGTTAATTCCTTAAAATCCATGAGAATGGGACCCAAACTCCTTAGACAGTCTGCATCCAACACAATGTCACAACCACCCATGTCGATGGAAAACATATGAGATTTCAGGTGGTAGTCATCAATTTGGAGACACACATTTTCACAATGCCTGCCACATTTCATGGACCCGCCATTGGAAATCATGATTTGGAAATTATTGACTGCACATATATAGCAATTAGTTTCTTGGTAAATGTGGCAATGAATAAAATTATGGGTTCTTCCACTATCAACAATAATGATGACCTTCCTATGCTTGATGTAGCCAATTATTTTGAGGGTTTGGGGAGTAGAGAAGCCAGTGAGAGCATTTAGGGAAATGATCAGTTCTACTTTGGGAGGGTCTGAGTGAGGGGTTATGTCAATGGGTTCAGGTGACACAGAGACAAGGGGAGCTTCAACATCCTCTTCCGAAACATCCTCCAGGATGGCCATAAAAATATTTTGTTCCTTACACTTGTGTCCCAAAAAATATTATTCATCACAATTATAACAAATGCCTTTGAGTTGGCGTTCATCCATTTATGCCCTGGTCAAATTTTGGGTCTTTAGTGGAGTAGAAGGAGGAGTGGGATTTATTGGTTTACTGCGAGGAATAAAGGAGGGTTACCAGTTTTGAGAAGAGAAAACCTGTTGTGCTTCCTTAGATATTTTAGTAGCCTCCACCCAAATCTAAGGCCGATCCATGAGGACATGGGCATGAATATCATCCTTGAGGCCACTGATAAAACATTCTCGAAAAAAGCATCAGACATTCCATTTGTATGAAAATTCAATCACTCAAAAGAAACTATAAAGTATTCCACTATGCGAGATTGTTTCAACTTTTTCAAACGACCTAAATGGTTGGTGTCAGTGTCAAAGCGTTCATAAAGCTCTGCCACAAAGTGTGTCCAAGCAGCATACCCTTGACAAGTAATTTTTCTCCATTGCCACCATTGCCAACGTTCTTGATCTAGATGGAGAACACCATACCAGAGTTTTGCCAAGCCATATGTAATGTCACACAAAGATAAATAATGTTCCATTTGAGTTACCCGACCAGTGGTATATGAGCCATAAAATTTGGTCACATCCACACATGAAAAGCGTAGATCACGCTGAAAGTGATGGCGCTGAAAATTATGGGAATGAGAGGAAGTTTCAGCTTCAATATGAAAAGGTGGTTCAGATAAAGGGGGATCTGCAGGGATATGCAGCTTAGTGCAGATCATCGAAGCAACATATTTAAGATGGGTAGTAATGTCTTGCTTGAGGTCTTCTTTGAGTTCCTCGATTGAGGCAGCTATGGAGGAATGCATATTTTTATTGATGGTGGAAATATTGGCAACGATTTGTCTCACTTCTTGTTCGGTCTCTATGAAATTAGATTGCAAGGTATTGAAGCGAGCTTCCAAGTCTTGGTTATGAGTATGGGCCATGATGACGATGGAACCGAAAAGGGGCTGGTGGAGTAAAACATTTTGCTGAAAAATGATAGGTATGAATGTGATAAGGGCGAAGAGATAAATCCAATTTTTTTATTTTTTATTTTTTTACACCTACGGAGTTACACTCTGGTCTAAAGAATACTGTAGTGATGAAATTCCCAAATTATTAATCAAGAATAAATGTGTAGTGATTTGGCAACTCGAATGCAAGAGACACAGTTGCGCAGCAATAGATCTTGTCTGTTTTGTTTTTTGTTTTCATCCCCAAAGGTTAGGTATTCAAGGGTTCTACATACAAGGGTTTTCCCTATGCTATAGCTCTCTGATATACGTGCGGGGTCCAATAGTAGTACTGTTACAAGGGAAAAACTCTCTATGGCCAAGGGTAAACGACAACAGATAGGTATGATTGTAGAAATCAACTCAATTCCATTGTATGTTATATAAACTAATGTGCAAGATAAGAAACATGCCTACCTCGATCCAACGTTCGATGATGTTCCATCATTAAGAACTTCGACCCAAATATTTATACCTACAACAAGTTCTTAACAAACAAGCATAGCAAGTACATGGTGATAGTATAAAGGGGTTAGCACATTAGATAACATAATTCATTAATAAACATTACAAACATTCCCATGGATAATAATCATATATTTTCATGATACCAATAGGATAGGAAAGGAGTATTTCTATTAATAATTGATGAGAAAAAGTGACAACATTACAGACTTCTGTGTCGGCATGGTTCAAAGCCAAGAAACCAAGTTCCTTCCAAATGGACCTCCACCACTTCAATCCTCCGCCAAAGGCAATCTCATAGAAGAGAGACAATGAGGTTCTCTCAACAATAGCGAAAGAGATTGGGGGATGAACACTGTGTTTAGACTTGAGGGACAAAGGGATGCAGACTCAATATGAACTAATTTCTCTAGAGTAACTTTTCTCTCAAATTTGAATGCTTTCTCCTCTTTTCCATAGCTTGGAATTTTTCTTTTATAGTCTTCACAATGCAACTGAAGGGCCAAGTCAGGACGTTTCTAGTATGTGGAAATCCAAGGATCAAATATTTTTTTTCGTGACATGGAAACCTGACTCCATTTTGTATTTTCTGGCACATATCCTGATGTACGTGGGTTGTAGTGGATCATCCTTCTTATATGCATGTTGTATAGAAGATAGGGTGCGTATATGTGGAAAAATGTATATTTTTGGCTCTGGATTCATCAAAAAGGGATGACAAGTTTGCATAGGTAAATGGAAAAAGGCCCTATGTGCAAGATAGAAATGGTGGGGAAAATCTTGCTATAATAGATGCCCCCTAATGTGTGAGATTAGAGGAGTATCTGTGATGGCTGAAATTCATTATAAATAACCCAGAAGTGGAGTGGTAGACAACCAGCTGGACAAACGCGATTTCTCATTACAATCTGCATTGACTTTGCATGCATGGCTGCCAAGAATACAATGCAGATCCATGTGGAAAATATACCAAATAAGTGACTTTGGCCATGAATAGAAAAATATAAATGAAGTTATATGCCAAAATTGGTCATAGTCACGAACAAGGCCCAGTGAAACTAGTCTCAAAATAAATCTGAAGATATATGTATACCATGGAGTACAATCTGATCTCCCATGATCAATGAAGTCGAATAGGTGTTGGTCCAATGAAAGTGAAGCAACAACTCAAGAAAGTTGTGGCCATGTAGTGATGTCTTCAAGTCTTCTACACTATCCGCCAAGGGTGAAAGTATACATCATGTGAATAAAGGAGTTGAGGTCGAACACAATGAGACATCGTTTGATTACTAGTCATTGAGGCATACCGTTAACAAACACGAGACAACCTACCAATAATGAAAGTAGGTATCAAGGCACCGAGTACATTCCTACAAGTGTGAATAAAGGAATTGGTGTCGAACACTTGAGAAATACATTGATGAGTAGACATTGATGTATTCCCATCTGTCAATGGCAAGAGGGCTTGCCACTAATGAATGCAAGCCTCAAGGTACTCATAAAACTCTAGGTCTCGTATCGAGAATAAATGAGCTAAATTCGATGGAAAGAGAACCACTAAAAGGAGATCATTAAGGCATATCTCATCAGTTAGCATGAGGAACAAAGAAAGAGCTTCATGATTTGGTGGAGCTCGATGAAGAACATGTTCACGAACCAACGACCTTGTGCATCTTTCATGTGCACCAAATGCAAGTGGTATACGAAAAAGACCCTCTGAATAGTAGCCAATGATGAAAAATGTTGATAAAGGTGAGGAAACCACCAATAAGGCTAATGGAATCCAAGACACTACACGAATCCCAAAGTGTGAATAGATGTCTTGTCATCGAACATAAGGGAAACCACCCAGTCAGCAACCAATGATGAAATGTTGATTGTTGGGTTCAAGGTGACCTACCGATGATGAAAGTAGGGCTAGGGTGCATGATAATACCATAGTATCATCTGATTTTGAGACAAACTAAGGGTATAGCCGACATGAAAATTCAACATTTCTGAGGAGTGGCCAACATAGGTTGATAGACTTCCTTTGAACAAGAGCCTGAGACATATGGTGGACTCCGGCAACATAGAGTCAATGATGTGACTATTAGATGAAGGAGTCATCAATCATGTTCTCTATAGAGACTAGAAGAGTAACCAGTCGATAGAGAAAACTCTGTGACGAGATCAGCTTCCTAAGGCCATGTTAAACCCAAAATTATGGTGACACAAGGACTCAATAATTTTGTGCTCTGTTCAAATGCGATACGACTGCTACCAATTATAATATAGTACTCCCTTCCCGCCCGTTTTTTTTTTTTTCATAACAAATGAATGCTATGATACAAAGGAGGAAACGAGTGTCACAAGTAAGAAAAACTAGTTCTAGAAGTGGAACGTACCTATGCTTAATGCAAGGAAATTCATGCGGGAGATGGACACTCGGGGTGATGTTCCCTCTAGGGTATAGGGTGTCAAACTACGAAGGATATAAACAAGGCTCTACTTGGTTGAGGATGAAAAAACTTCTTATGCAACAGTTTATAATGCAAAGCGAGAACCGGCTAAAAGATCAATATTGCAAGCGAGTCTTGAGATGCAATCACAACTTAACGCCAAAAATATCATTTTTTATGTCTTGTAGTCTACTTGGTCTGAAAAAGGGGTAAAATTGTGCCAAATAGACATCTTTTCAAATCCAACTTACGAGTGTGAAAAAAGACAAGTTCACTTGGCAATCTTTTCTATTTTTGATAACGAGTTGGAAAAGAGCTTAATTAAGACTCATGACCTTTCAAATCCAATTTAATGAGTGTGAAAGGGACAAATCACTCGAAATTCTTTCTGGTTTTTAGGCGAGTCGGAAAAGAGCTTAACTAAGACTCGTTTTGTTGTCTTAATCAACATGTAAAGGGGGAGGCCAAGGCTCCCATCTCGGTATTCTGTGGAAAGTCAATATCTCACGGATAGCTGACAAAAGCTTGGGAAAACCAAAATCTCTCCAAGTCGAGGAGGAGAAAGTGCTAACAGAGGATACAGTCTCCGTGATGGTTTGTATATTGTCTCTTAATGGAAAATACATTGGTGGGGGTATGGGATGCCCCATCAGGTCGTCCTAATCAAAGGGAACCTCGTCAAGACTTGGAGGGAGAGCATTTGGGTAAAGAATAATTCTCTCTCGTTCAGAAGGTGGAGGATTTGGAATGTTTATGAAATGACTGAAAGGTGCATCACTCTCTTCAGGGAGAGTAGGATTGACCAGAGATTTCACTGGTGTGACCACTTCTTCAATTATAGGTTGAATAGGATGCATAGTAATGGGGGCAAGAGATGCTTCACCCTTGACAAAGGAGGTGAGATCATGATAGGATTGTGTCGGTCGAATCACCAAGATGATCAAAAGAGAAGTGGTGTGAGGAGAAGCCACGGATGCCTTAAAATCCAAAGGGCTCTTGGGTGAGCCCCATGCTTCTGGTATCCTGGTAGTAGCCGAGCACAAATGAGTAAGGTAAATTCCTTCACAAGTCTTGCAAAGGAATTAAGGCTTACGTCTGAGACGTCTAGGCTTCTCCATGTGACTAGCAGGGGAAAGAGAGTCATCTCATGTATGATGAATAGAGGCTGGAGACGTGACACGACTATGATTTGGGGTAAAAAGGGTGGTGCCCCTGACATAATTGGCAGAGGTTGGGGCCAAGTTGTCAACATAATTTGTAGAAAAAGTCAAACCATCTCTGACATGACTGGAAAAGGTTGGTGATGGAGCACCAATATGACTAACAGTGACTGGGCTAGCGATAGATTATGACATTTGATTCCAAGGTCTAGGGAAATATTGATTCTGAAAAATTGTAGGCTAGAAAGAGTCTTGGTGTACCCCCTGTCCCAGCCCAGAAAAGTGGTGTCCAATGTCAAAATGGTCCAAAGAGGTTTGGATGGGTATCGTCACTGAGGCCTGCGAAGAGACCGAAGTAGGATAAGAATTATTCGAGTGAGGATATATGTGGCCCCCTTGTGAAGAGGTTCCATAAAGAGGGTAGCCCAAACCGTAAAATGGATTCTCCCCATTTGAAAGACCTGGAGGTACTCGAGGACCTGTCATGGAAAAAGTGTTTGAAGGAAATGACATGGCAGATGAAAGATACATGGGTGGGGTGTAATAAGTGGGATAAGCACCCATCTGAGTATTGGCTCCTGAAAGAGCATATATAATATTGGATCTATAAAGGGGAAGGTTCCAACCTCCCATGGGGACACGACTCATATAAAACAAAGAAGTAGGCATCGGAGCCATGGTGCCTCCGGATCCAATGCTAGGAATCATATATGTGGGTCAGGGAGAGGATTGCACAGGGGAAGGCATACCATTGTAAAAAGTGGAAGGGTCCGTCCCCATGAAATGAGCAGGCATCATGGGGTGGGTAGTAGTGAATGAGGGAGAAAAATAAACTCCACTATCCATAATGATGAAACCCAAAATAGAATTCTAAGGTTAGCTAGTAGTCAAAGAGCATACCAAAAAGTCAAACGGCCAATATGCATGCAAACGGGCTAAAGTGGTTGAGTGGCCTCCCTCGCTAAAGAATGTATGTCTCATCCAAGAGGGACCTAAGACTCCCCGCTACAGTTTGGAGGTAACATAATCAGTTATATTGGCCCTCGTGGGCTTAAAAATAGGTCAGTCAGATGCCCCCAGAGAGGTAATCCTCCATAAAGGATGTGTGATGTCTGACCCCTATCTGACCCAGGGTACAAGAAGAATAACCCCTGCAAGTAACCTATGATATACCTAAGTCAAGAAACTAATAAACCACTATATAACCGATGCACAGGTGAGCTGTCGTAAGTCTGTATCACCATATGGTAGGGTAGCAAATCCTGAAACCTTGAAAGCATCGCCTCTCACAGAGGTATGGGTACTAGCAAGATCCCCAAATACTAATAAATCCACAGAAATATCTCTGATGTTAGGTGAGTATCTAGGGGTTATCCCTTCAACTAACTTCGCGCGACCTCGTGATTAACTACGGTGTGAGCGAAGCCTCCTGATCTTACCAATTATACAATGGACTTCTCAACTCCCTGTCTCAGACACATATGTTGATTTAATTGCCTTGGAAAAGTTTACTTAAAAAATCCTATTCCAAGGCACTAAATCCTAGACTAGTTTGTGCACCCTAAAAATAAAATTGTGACTAATCAATTTTAGTTTGAAGTGTAAATTTTATTGGTCATGATTACTCAAAAGGGTATGGAAGTGAAACTCATGATGTTATGACTTCGCAAGAAGATAAATATGAATATAATGCAAAGTCTATCTTTAACTTTTCAATGAATGATATGCTAATAAAAACAATGCAATTTTCTATTTCAACTCTGCAATTTAGAAGTATAATGCAATCTTTCGCTAAATGCACTAAGCTAATGATAAAGGTTCAAAGACAAAAATGCTAACCAATGGAAAATGCCTATTTTTTTTGTATTTTCAATATATTAAAGAGAAAATCCATGGACTAAAAAGCAACCTGATATATAAATTCTACTATGTATAAACAGAATAACTTCAAGAAGAATATCAAGAATCCAAGCAAACAGCCTAGGGTTCAAGGATAAACCAAAAATTAAAAACAATGAGAAAGACTATGCCAAAAAATTCAACTCCCAATAGGTTTCTTATTAACCCAGAGAAGTTCAACAGGCACTACAAAGACCTAAGAAGGCTCAACAATCATCAAATCCCACCCAACAGTCATTAAACAAAACAAACAAGCAAGGGAAAGTGGTCTACGTGATTGTTCAGGGAAACATGGAGTATACACGCATCTAGCAGTGAGACAACATGCGTGTGTGCATGACTTTCAAGGAAATAGGGTGTGTACATGCTTGAAAACAAGGCCAGGCAAGGGTAAAAAGGTTAAAAAATCAGACCTAGAGTGAACAGAATCTGTCAAGTAGTGATATGACAAGAAACACAAAGGAAAAAGAGAAATCCAAGAAGAAAAATTAATCCAACCCTTAGAAGGAAGATCTCTCCCAAGTGGAGTCACCAATTCTGTTATGAGGGAAAAACTCTCTATGGCCAAGGGTAAACCACAATAGATAGGTATGACTGCAGAAATCAACTCAATTCCATTGTATGTTATATAAACTAATGTGCAAGATAAGAAAGAGGCCTACCTAGATCCAACGTTTGATGATGTTCCACTATTGAGCACTTAGACTCAAAGCTTTATACCTGCAATAAGTTCTTAACAAACGAACATAGAAAGTACATGGTGATAGTATAAAGGGGTTAGCACATTAGATAACATAATCCATTAATAAACATAGAAACATGCCCATGGATAATAATCATATATTTGCATGATACCAATAGGATAGGAAAGGAGTATTTCTATTAATAATTGATAAGTAGAAGTGAAAACATTACAGACTTCTATGTTGGCACGGTTCGAAACCAAGAAACCAAGTTCCTTCCAATTGGGCCTCCACCACTTCAATCCTCCACCAAAGGCAAGCTCATAGAAGAGAGACAATGAGGTTCTCTCAATAATAGGGAAAGAGCTTGGGGGATGAACACTGTGTTCAAACTTGAGAAACAAAGGGATACAAACTCAATATGAAGTAATTTCTTTAGAGTAACTTTTCTCTCAAAGTTGAATTTTTTCTCCTCTTTTCCATAGATCGAAATTGTGCTTTTATAGTCTTCAAAATGCAACTGAAGGGCCAAGTTGGAACGTTTCCAGTATGTGGAAGGCCAAGGATCAGAGATTTTTTGTCGTGACATGGAAACCCAACTCCATTTTGTATTTTTTGGCACAAATCCTGATGTACGTGGGTTGTAGTGGAGCAACCTACGTATACGCATGTTGTATAGAAGATAGGGCGTGTATATGTGAAAAAATGTGTATTTTTGGCTCTAGATTCATAAAAAATGGATGAAAAGTCTGCATAGGGAAATGGAAAAAGGCCCTCTATGCAAGATAGCAATGTTGGGGAAAATATTGCTATACAAAGTACTTGACCCAATATCTCAGGGAACCAACTAAGGAGGCTAGACAGTTCCCTTAGTCGTACTACCCGACTACCCAGGTACTAGAGAGTATCTTCCCAAGTGTTGTTCTCAATGGCACTATAGCAGTCAAGAACCCGATTGGTTTATCTAAAGAGGGCTTCAGAAAATCTAGGTTGATCTGTATACAGGTGTTATCTGATGCGCTACCACTCGAGGGGGTACCAACATGGGTTACAAGGGTGACCAATAGATGTGGGCTTAAGTACCACTTGTATTTCCTGCGTGTATGAAGCCTTGAATGCAGGTTTATGTGCGTAACGACAAATCTTTGTAGCTTAAAGACACTGGAATACGTCTCTACCCTGAAAAAAAAATTAACCCACAATTTTATGTCAAGGAAAGTGCTCTGATACCACTTGTAATATTCCAGATATAAAAAGTATGTAGAACATAAATAAAATTCTAGAAATGGCATATTAGCGACAATATAACTAGAACAACACCACAATAATACCAAAATGATACCATAATAACACCAAAAATATCACTTAGATCACTGAGAGCAATGTTCACTTGCCTCTTCGAGGGGGCAACCTCCAACATAGCAAAGATCTATTACAATAATATCCAAGAAAAAGTTCGCATACCCTCGACTTTAATTTATATTAAATATGTCTATCAAAAGAACCATCTAGAGGAAGATCCTTCTAGAAGCGGAAGTTTCTATTAGGTCTTCTTACATTCAAATTATTCTTCCTTATTGCCAGGCCTTATTAATATTGACCTTTATTACATCAGAATATATTATTCTACCTACATGAGGGGTTAGGTCCCTAATAAATGTGTTTCAAATCCATGATCCAAGGACTTCCTCAAACCAGACTATCAGAAAGACAATTTATCTACGGGAGTGCCTAGGAGCCATCTAGTTGAAGGCTTTGATAAAATGTTGAATATCATCCAGAGATATTTTACATGTCGAGGAAGGTTTAACATGTTATGCCAGTATCATATAAGACTCTTGATGCATTTCACTGGTAAGGATGCAATGAATATCCCTTTTTATCTTTTGAGGAGTATGGGAAATATGTCTGATAGAGTCCAAGCCAAGTCCAAGGCTATGGAAACTAGTGTCTTCCACTCTGGATTGATCAGGATGTTGGTGATGGAAGAGTTGAAGAAAAGGAACATTACTTGGGAACATTTCATTATCTCTTCCCATATCCATCTAGATATAGCCTCTACCCCTCAATATAGGATGTAGAGCCCTTTTCCATCTAGTAGTGTTTCCCCAACAAGAACAAGAAGGAAGAGAAAAAACAAACCCACTACTCAAGACAAAGAAAGCCCAAAGGAAATTGAATAAGAAGATAGGGACGTTCATCACTCTCCACAGAGATATTTTTCACCTCCTCCTACACCTGAATTGGAAGAAGTCCCTTCATCCACCAAAACCACAACCAAGAGGGGAAGGAAGTTGCATTTCCCTTCACCTGCTCCAGCAGCTAAGTTCAGAATCAGGAAACCTTTTACTAGATCATCAACCCTCAAGAAGTTGTTGAAGCATAAGTCTTACCCAAGGCTTCAGTTCCAAGGAAAGAAAAAGATAAGGGTAAGGACATTAAGAAGCCTATTGAGGTGATAGACATAGCCTCTATTCAGTAGAAAGATAAAGGTAAAGGAATTGAGAAACCTATTGAGGTGATCAACATCGACACTCCACCTAGTAATCCCACTCTCAAAATATTGTCTAGACAACTCAAGGAGGCTAGAAAAAAGGTTTCTCATTTGAAGGAAGAAAGTTTGACTGAGAGAAGAAAGATGAAGGAGCTCATGGACATGTATAGTGAAACTCTTGACTTGGCAAGGTTTTCAGCAAGAAGAGCTCTGCCTCTCCATAGGCAACTTAAGATCTTGTATAGGAAAAACATAAGCTTTCAGTCCCAAAACATAAAGCTCAAGGAGGAATTGCAGTATTTTAATGATGAATTGGCATAGAGGAACTTAAATTTTCTGGTATAAGCTACAAATGAAAGAGATGAACCAACAATTAAGAAGAGTACACCTGCAGTCAAGAGTAGTATACCTGCAAAGGAAAAAGATGTTGTTATGACAAAGGGAATTTCTCCTGCAATAAGGAGGAGTGCTAGATTGATGAAGTAGTTGGGGGATGACAGATCCATTTTTGTGGGTGGTCTCTTTTTGCAAGTGTGAGATGATCAAGGAAGTATAATTTTTCCACCTATACAGGCATCTATAGGCTTCTAGTCCATCAACTAAGTTTTTTTTGTTTTTGAAGGATTAGTTTCATCGCTCATAAAAAAAACAGAGATTATGTAGTTCCATGGCGCTACAGAATCGTCTATACAGTATGTTCTACAATTGTGCTACCTAAGGCACTACAAAATATCCTATCCAAACTTAACAGTGGCGCTATTGAATTTCCAGAGTTATCACAGGAGTGGTGCTATTGAATCTGCAGAGTTATTTCAGGAGGGGCGCTATGGAAATTGCACAGACATTACATAGGAGTGGCGCTACGGAAACTACATAATTGTTTTAGGAGAGGTGCTATGAAATATGCAGAGCTATTTCATAGGAAGCACTACCAAATCTGTAGAGTTTTTTGTAAAGGGCGCTATAGAATTAGCTACCAAATGCACTGCAAAATTGTGCTATGAATTGGCCCTTGCAGTCAAAGGTTCGAATTCATGACTCCTTATTGATTGTTGATGATGTGGAGAGAAGAAAGGATCATAGGTGGCAACTTCGAAGCAACATACGACCATTAGAGGACACTTGGAACTGAAAAAGAATGTTCCTAAGCTAGGATACATGTCATTTAATTCTTGTTGGAGTGGTTGCCAACATGGCTCCTAATCTGTAGCAGTTTGTTAAGATCTATTAGCACAGGTGTTAGAATTATAGCTGCTTTGGAGAATCCTAAGATAGGAAGGACAACTCACACCTCTAGATGTGCCTTTCCTCTTTTTATTATAAATACATCTTATAAATGATTATAGAGGTTTGAATGGTTGAGAAGGGCTCCCTGATTGTAATATTTTGTCTAAGTAAGTTGTTCTCTGGTTATGTATTGGAATTGAGACATTTAGATCAACGTAACTCAGTTTCTTTTTACATCATCTTGTTACCTTTTATGCTGAAATACTCATGATTGGATGATCCATATGAGATTTTGTAGTTGTGTTATGATGAGTGTTTGATTATAATACTGCTATGAATGGTTTTTAGTGTTCTTAAAATTTAAGCTCAAGAGGTTCTTGTGACTGAGTTTTTCTTCCCTTGGTTTCTTAAAGACCTAATGTAGATAGCATACCTTTACACCTTCCTCACTAAGTCTTCCTCCTATTCAATTATACTCCAAATCATTGACTGAAGTTAATCAAGACCTCATTTGCTTATGCATGCTAGCCCAGATTTCTGAGTTAAAAAATTCTTATTCTGAGGTTTTTCCATTTGACCTTAAATCACTCATTTACATTTACAAATATTTTGATGGGTATTGGGATTATCCTCTTGCAATATTGACAAGATTACCTAGAAATACATTCAACACATTCTAAAAGCCTTTGGTTTCTCTCCTCTCTAGATCAAATGGATTATGTCCCTCACCTCATCAAATTTCTTCTTGATCCTGGTGAATGGATCTCCCTCACATCGCATCTGGAAAGGACACCCTTTATCTCCTTAACTCTTTATTTTAATGGTGGAAGGCCTTGGTAGGGGATTCAAAGCTATTGTTGCTAGCAACAAAATCAAATAACTCACATTTTTTAGGGACAATTTGCATGTTTCTCATCATCAATTTGTTGATGAAACTATGATCATGGGCACTCCTATTGTTTTAGAATCCAAATCCATCAAGAAATTCCTCTCTGACTTCATGGAGGAATAAGGTAATTCAATTAATCTTTATAAATCTCAATTATTTTTATTTAACACCTCTCTTGCAATACAAATCCACATCACCGGGACCCTTGGTTTCCAACAGACCTCCCTTCCATCCAAATATTGGGGTCACCTCTCGTCTAAAATTCTCTCTGCAACTCCTCTTGGGAATATCTCCTCTTCAAAATGGAACGTCGACTCACCAACTGGTGTTTTCAATTTCTCAATTTCCCTATTTGCCTTGTTCTTCTTAAATTTGTTCTGCAAGCGATGCCACTTTATTTTTTTTTTCATCCCTTGCCACACCAAAATTTATTCTAAAATCTATCTGCAACCTTCAAAGATCCTTCTTGTGGGGAGGGGCCCACAAGGAGAGAAAATGGGATCTTGTATCTTAGGACTACCTTTGTCAACCAAAAATATTAAGAGGATTGGGGCTTAGGGATCTTGAAACTCTCAACTATATTCTTGGAGCCAAGACTTGGTGGAGATGGATCAACCAAAACGATGATCTATGGGCCCAAATCTACCATCAAATATATGAAAATAAAATAGGACCTCATGAAATCATATGCTTGGAAGGAGACATATTAGGATCTCTTATATGGAATTCAACTTGGAATAACAATCATATAATTCATCCACACTATTTTTGGGAGGTCATAGATGGCCACCACTCCCTATTCTGGGATGATTCCTAGTAGTAACTACCCTCTTTTTAGAGCCACCTAGACTTACAATCTCTCATAAACAACATGATCACTAGAGTAAATGGCTACAACAATACTAGATTCCCCCATATACAAATGATTAATGGTGGAATTGGATTCCTAAATACCATTGGCTTCCTCTTCCATCAGGGATAGATTGGAATCTCGTATGGAATGAAATTTCAAGCAGAAAAGTCAGAATCCAAATAGGAGAAGAGAAGCTTCGTTGGCGACTCAAGATAGTAGGCTACTTAAACCTCTAGGAAGGTTATCACTTATAAACAAGACATTATAATAAACCTTCTCAAAAATTATGGACCAAGATATCATATAAAACATTATGGCAAAGAGTCTCATTTTTCCTTTGGCTTCTAGCTCATGGAAAAATCTTAACTTGGGAAAATTTATCTCGATGAGGTTTTCATGGCCCTACCTTTTTGTTGCTTTGCTTCCAATAATGGTAATGTTTGCATCCTCTAAAGTAGTTCCCTCCTCTCTTAAGACAATGTATCTAGAAGACAAGACATGAACAAACCCATCCCACTCAATGTATTCCATCTTCACCTTACATAGGTCTTTTGAATATAACCAACCCTCAACCCATATATCTTATCCCTTGTCTATTTTCACTCCATCTAAAAAAAGTTGTTAATCCCCTTTAAGGGCATCCAAAAGATCCACCAAAAACATACAAGAA
>ML781145.1:1481198-1502751 GCA_009831015.1 Picea engelmannii | reverse complement strand
CCACAATCCACATGTCCACCACTAAACAAATACCTTTTCCATCACCAACTTTCCAAGAAATCCATCCTCCAACCAAAGGGAAATATTGAACCAAGGATTTCCATATGATAGAAGAATTTATGAAATATTTTATTGGGTTACAAATCCATTCTAGAAATGAAAGGGTATGAATGTATTTTTGAAGTAAAACATCTCCTCAAAGAACCTCCCCTAAAATGACCTTCCAAAATTTTTTTGTAGCATGGGCCTTTGGAAAGAGAAAAATGTTTTTAAGGCCCCAACCTCCTTCCTTCTTGGGCTTGGCTAATCTCTCCCACCTTACCAGAGCCATCTGATCTTTTTCATGCCTACTAGTCCATAGAAAACTAAAGATTTGTTTCTTGATATTATGCAAAATARTTTTATGAATGTAAGCTAGAGGATGCCAATACACAATAATTTCTTCCAACATAKCTTTGACTAGGGTTAATCTACCTCCTAATGATACCCATATTGTGTAGRAAGAATCACCCTGCTTTCAATMTTGTTATACAACTAGATCCAATCCTTGATTACAT
This sequence comes from Picea engelmannii, assembly GCA_009831015.1. NCBI lineage: Eukaryota > Viridiplantae > Streptophyta > Pinopsida > Pinales > Pinaceae > Picea > Picea engelmannii. The sequence continues at coordinate 1,502,194 of ML781145.1, read as the reverse complement.
ACTCATTTGGCTTCAATTTGAAACGAATGTATTTAAAACCTTCTTGAAAATCCCCTACATGTAATGGAAGGAGAGATAATATAACTCCTTCTTGATCTAGAACAATATTATGAAACAATATACAAGATTTAAGWTGGTTGACMTCCATCCTRGTAGCACCCCAATAAATATCYADAGCTTKATGAATGAATTTTKCWTCCATTAAGAACCCATCYVTGGACAATAACACATTGGCCAMAAATAAAATGTGAGTAATAGATATGAGAGGTCCCAATCTAATACCCTTCAATTTKCCTACMCCTCTTTTAGTAKAARGACATMTTCTCAAACATTCGGTAATCAACAAAAAAGGTAACTAAGACAATGGACATCCCTTCCTTAGACCTCTAGTAGGCTAGAAAAGGGATGAAGAAAAACCATTGATTAGTAATGAGAAAGAAACATAGGAAAAACAACCTTCCACCCAATTTACGAACTTGTGAGAGAAACCAACATGGATCATCATCAACCTAAGATAAGCCCAACTTACCTTAGCATATATTTTGGATAAGTCTAATTTGATTATAAATAATGGTTTATTATTTTCCTTTATGGCATGAAGGGACTGTTTTACAACTCCTGTATCTTCATGAATTTGGAGTCCATCTTGTTCACTCGACATAGCAAGAGACCAAGATGGTTTGAGTATTTTTTAAACAATCTTGGCAATGATATTGTATACTGCATTATAGAGAGAAATATACATTAAGTTATGAAAGGTATTAGGGATATCCTTCATAGGAATCATGGCACAAAAGGTAGAATTAAATACCCCCAACACTTTACTTGACTTCCTGGATTCCTCCACTACTAGGAGAAAGTCCTTTCCAATCAAATCAAAGAAACCATCATAAAACTCAATAGAGAAACCATAAATTCCTATACTCTTATTTTTTTGGAAGGATTCTATGATGAATTGTAACTCCTTTAAAGAGACTATTTTCATTAACTCTCTATTCTAATCCCGGATCAAAAAAGGGAAAAAAGTATCCATTTTAATGACCTCGACAATGTTTTCTCTTATAGGCCCCTTGAAAATATTTCCAAAATGATTGGTTCCAAATTCATAAATATCCTTAAAATTATCAACATGGGCCCCTTAACTGTCCTTGATGTTCCAAATAGTGTTGAGGTTTTTACTCATTTTGACATAGTTATGGAAAAATATTGTATTTTCATCCCCTTGAGTAATCAATGTCACTCAACTCTTTTGGTGCCATTTAGCTTCTTCCAAGTCCAACAAATCCCTTTTGGTTGCGTCACCTTCAATTTTTCCAATTCCACCTCATTAAAAATACCATTCAAATTTTATTTAAAGATATGTTCTATATATTTCTCCAAATCTATTGTTGAGAGTCATTGTACTTTCCTTTTTCCCATGCCATAGTTTTCTTTTTTATTGTCTTGAGATTATCATTGAATTCAAACATGGAAAAATCTTCCCTTAGAATATCAACATGCTTCCATTCACTATAAGGCATTTCCCTAAATTCAGGGTTACTCAGAAAAAAAAAAAAGTTGAATTTGAAAGGGCTAGGTGGCTTTGGAGATAGCTCCCCAAATTGCAAAAAGATAGGAACATGGTAAAAAGGTCCTCCTTCACCAACACAAGATTCTAGGATTCCCACATTATCAACCACTAGCACAAGAAATCTATCAAGCCTTTTGGAAATAACACCACCCCTATCCTATTATTTCTCCATGTTGAACATAATTGCAAAGGCTTGATATCACACAATCCTACCTCATCAATATTTTGAAGAAGGAGCCAGTGGGTACATTTTTCCATCTTCCCCCCATAATTCACTAATTCTTAGAATAAAGTTCATGTCACCACCCACAATTACATTTTCTTTTCCTTCTATATAAGTTGCAAATAAAGAATCCCAAAAGCCTTTGTGGTCCATATAAGGGCCATAAAGATTAATAACATTTACAATTGTAATTAGATCCCCAGAAAACAATTAAAAAAATTGACATTATGAGGAAAAGATACATTCCTTAGATGGAGGGACTTGAACCAACCCACCACCAAACCCCGTAATTTACCATTTTCATTGATAACCTCAAAAATCCACCTAGGAAGGATAACTTGTAAAAGATCCTTAACCTTATTGGCCTCCATAATAGATTATAGAATCATTAATACCTCTCAATTATTTGCATTAAATATTACTTTTAAGGAGTTTCTTTTGAAGGCACTACCCAAGCCTATTTTATTATATGAGAGAAAAAAAATTTAAACCTTAGAGGGGGATTTGCTCACTCTAAGGGCCCAATGAATTTCCATATACTTACTTGATAAAATTTCTCTATATGCTTGATGCATAGCTTGGGATAAGAAGGATTTCCTATCGGGACATGCTTGGCCACCTAGATATCCATACCTAGATCACCTTCCACACACCCCCATCCAACAAAACATCCTTCTTCTTGGTTGATATAAGGATATATTTTCTCCATTCAAAAGGGATGAATTATTCATCAGAGGAATACAAAGTACTAACACTATCAGTAGAATCCATAGATTTATTCTTATGGATATTTTTCTTCCCTTTTCCTCACCCATATTTGCCTTCAAGGATGATAGCTTCCCACTGGGAGAAGAACCTTTCTCTACTTCTTTACCTTTTGAGAATTTTTTAAGAGGAATGTTTTGACAAGAGATAAAATCATCCACTTCATTTGATTCCTATAAGTCATCCACTGATTATATATCTACCAAAGGGGAGGTTTCCATAATGGGCTTCTTCTTTTTATTTTGAGACTCCTTCATATTTATGACTCCACAAAAGTTAAAGGCGTCTTCTGAACAGGGGAATATGAACCTACAATATCCTCTTCTATAGTACCTACATCAATAGAGAAACCCTCCCTTAATAACCTTTTTTTGGACTAGGGGACATACCTTTATCTCTAGTAATATCATTAATGACATTTTCCAAAATGTCTAATGAGGGTTCATCATAATTTTTCTTATCTTTCAACACTAACAATTTGGGAGGTTTATCTGAAGATACCTTTCATTGCTTGACCTTTATATCATCTTCCTCCATATTCTCAACAACCACCTCCTCATCATCAAGGGGATCTATTTTTGGGTAGGTGCATCTGACATGACCATACAAATGACATATGGAACAACAAAAAATAATCTCCACATAACCAATCTCTTGCTAACATGAATGATTCTATATTTAAATATCAATTCCATTCAGAAGACCATCACCCGATTTCATTTCAATACATATCTTCGACATCGATGTCCTATCTAAAGACCTTGTTTTCTCATCAATATTAAGCATTCTACTCAGCTTGTTCACAATTATACTTAAATACCTTATAGACCATAATTCAAGTAGGAGCAAATGGAGTTTTACTTGTAATGGTTGGATGTCCACTCCTACCTTCATGGAATCAAATAGAGGACTCTATCTTTTGAGTGATATGATAGAGATATCCCAATACCATTTCTTGGCCATTATGTTATCTCTATCCTTTGCCAATTGGAAAATGAAAGGAAGCCACCCCCTACCAAAAGGAGAAAAAATAAAGCATAACCTAGCTATTGCTTCTATACTTTCCTCACCCACATACCCTTTGAATTCTTTGAGATAAACCTTCCATGAAAGTTTATGACCAATGCCATTGAATAGTATAGCTACACCTACTCGATGACGACATCTTTTCCTACTACCAGTCTCACCCCATCCTCTTTTTTCTTCACACATGCTTTCACTTCCATCTCATAGACAACACCACCTTGCTCACTTGAGAGTGCTCTCGCTTTAAGGTTTCTACTGAAGTAAGCTCCAACACACATGAATGATAAATACTCCTTAAATCATTTCCTTCCTCTGTAACATCTGGTAAAACTGAGTCCATCACCTCCACATTGTTCATAGCTTCAATTAGTTGAGGGGACTCCCTTGACTTCTCACCCTTTACCCCAATATCACCACTTATGGGATGGAATATACCCCTACTCTAACATCATTTTTCAGCCTCCTCACTGACTACCTTAGAGGAACTTATGTCTTCATCATCTCACAAACTCATGTATGAGAAATCAAAGGCTCACGCCTCAAAACTTTCCTACCTCCTAATGCCTACTATGAGGGCTTATGGATACTAATTTGACATGCCCCCTTTTCATTGATAAAATCCAGTGTCGAGGCCATGATTTCCCACCAGAAATATCACTCACCTAGATGTGACAAGAAGAAGGGGTTGATAAGACAACCCTCCTCTAGGCAATACGGTAACCCCCCCTCCCCTGCTACCAAGATGATGAGGGGAAAGAAAAAACTAAAACCCTCAGTATGAAAAGAGAATAGGTTGTAAACAAACTATCTCTTCTTCTCACCTCGATTGTTAAACTCGTAGACCAAATCCTAGCGGCCATCAGTTCCCCACCGAAACCATAACCCTTGACCTTTAAGATTTAAAAAAATAAAAAAATAAAAGAAATAAAAGAAAGAAATCATACTCAAATAATATAAAAACCTTTTAAGAAATCAATAAAATTACATGCCATGTTAGCTAGATATGGCTTAGTTTCACAAACTCAAGGAAAAAATAACAATCATATTTTTTACAGTGTTGAAATTGAGACTTGATTCCCTTTTATAAATGTTGAATCTAAAGAAGTGGTTGAGTCCATAGACTCCCTCTATTATTAGAATTTAATTTTTTTTAAGACAAGTATGGATTAAACCTGCTTGATTGACTCAGGCAAAGGAATCTAGTCTCATCCATATTTTCCCCATTGACTAAACTCTGAAAGTGAAATGGTATCCCATCAAATTTAGAGCTGGATTTTTTTTTAAAGAGCTTTCAAACTGATTTAAACTTAAAACGAATAGTTTACTATAAATCTAACTTAATGCGAACGTTCATAATCTATCATTGAATTGCAACATCACAAATCTTTTATTCCACAAATTTTCATTTCGAGCTAGTCGAAAGGGATTCCCTATAAATGATGATCACCTCCAAGGATTTTAGTGTTAAAATTCGTTCATTGCCATTCGATGTTTCTAATACAAATTTTCATTTTTCAAGCCAATGAATATGGTTATATGTAAACGATGATCACCTCCAAGGATTTTAATGTTGAAACATGTTTATTATTATTGAGTGTTTCTCATCTTTCCATGATTGTTGTTGTTGGAAGGTTAGATTTGACATTCACATCTCTTATGCTTCCTTACTATAATATTGCCCCCAACATTGTAGTTATTAACAAAGGATAAAATGCAAGTATGTTAAAATGTAGATATGAGTCCTACCCACTTGTCAAAGTAATATTTTTTGTTGAAGTTTTTCTTTTAAAGTGCAAAGCATATTAATTTTTAAGTGAATAGAAACCGGTTTAAAATATTAAATTATTCTTCGAAAGATAAGCTAACCTCCATTGCATATTTTCAAGTTAGGAAAACATAGCATAAGCGATTCCATTTTCTCTAGATCTCTTCCAATAAAGAAGAAGGCCATGTCAAAACTACTTGTTGTTGATGGGTAAGTATAGTTTTATTCAAAAGATAACAATTTTGTGCACCGAGAATGGAAAACATCAAAACCCATCATTGATTATGACAAATTTTTCAATGTAAAAGGTATGGTTACTATCAAATTTGCAATGATTTGTGATGTAGCCAAACAAACATGAAAAAATATTTATGTGTGCATGGGCCCACGTTTGAATTGGGGACCTTAGTGTGTGAGACTAATGTTTTCTTACATTTTCTTTTTTTAAGAACAAGGATGAACAAAACACATATGAACTTCGTGAGCTCAAGGTGGCTAGAGCACAAAGTTGTAATGGTCCACTTCTGCGCATTAGTTCCACCCATTCAATATTTATCAAACCTCAACTTATACTATAGAACCTCAATCGCAGGCTCACAAGAAGCACATTGGAAATCCTTAGGCCCTACTCTAGACAAACACAGAGACTAACAACCTTCCATTAAGTGACCAGGTTGGTAATAGAATTATTGTCCATCACTATGACAATTTAACCTCATGTGATGGAGATAATGCAAGACTAACATCATAGCCAACTACACCACCCCCACATATATGACATTTATATATGAAAATTACATAATAATAAAACTCCAAATTCCTCTTTATTTCAATCTAATAATAAAATAATTAACTATGCAACATTAAAAAAATAAAAAAATAAATTTAATTTTTTTAAAACATATTAGTGTGAAAATTCAAAAAACATAGAAGTTGATCATATGCCGATGTGGAATGAACGTTGATCATACGCCGATGTGAAATGAAAATTAAAAAATGCATAGGCCCATAGTGGAATGGAAATTCCATAACGTGAGGAATTGAGAAAAATTCAAAATTGAATCGGGGAGCGTGCAGAGTAAAGCAGGGTTTTGAAATTGTATTGGGAAGCGTGCACACTAAAGCAGACTTGGGGAGCGTGAAGAATAAAGAAGGGTTTTGAAATCGTATTGGGGAGCGTGCAGACTAAAGCAGAGTTGGGGAGCGTGCAGAATAAAGCAGGCTTTTGTCAAGGGGAGTGTGCAGACTAAAGCAGAGACCGTTACGGAATTGAGATATATATTTGAAATCCGATGTCATTGTTGTTTTGAGGATCGTGGAAGACGCAGAGGAGGATGTTTCGTTGGCTTGGAAGGTGAAAATAATTAGGGTTTAATGTTGGAGAGGAGAAAGAGAGACTGCCACAGAGTAGATCCATAATATTTTGGGTTGGAAGAAGGGAGAATGCAACGAAGCAGAATTATTTTGGGGTTGGAAGGGCAAAGAGGAAAGGGAGAATAACGCAGTGCAGAGAAGAGAAGGGAGAAGAACACAGTGAAGAGAATAGAGAATGTTTTATTGGTATTTTATTTGAGTTCAGCATGGCCCTGCATATTTTGCTTTGCTTTGTGTGTGTTTTTTTCTTCAAATTTTTTCTTCTGGAATTGCGTTTTGGGTTTTTTTCAATTTTTTTCATTTTTGATTTGTTTTTATTTTGATTTGATTTGGTTTATTGGGGTCAATCAGAAATGCCATCTGTGCAGAGATCAAAGGACATTCGCGTGAGAAAGAAGAACAGGTGCAGGTAATAATGTGAATGCAGATGGAGAAGAGAATGCCAAATCACTGGTTAATAAAGGCAGTGCGCATGCAGAGAGACACCAGATGCAGAGGAATTTCTCCCGGTAAGTGATTATGTTCTTACATCATTTTTCCTTGATGAAATATTTTTATTCTTTAGTTGTTTCAAATCCTAGTGAGCTGAACTGAGGTAGAATTGTTACCTGTGAGACATGAAACACGAGATTGAATGCATTTAATGAGAAGAACATCTTGATCACCCAGTACTTTCACCTGCCTGCAAATCGAAATTGAATATCTGTGCGTGACATGACAGTGCATCCCACAATTAAACCACAATGAAATTGAATATAAATGCGACCTAAAACCAGTCAGGTTCCCCGTAGATATCAGAAATGGAAACAGGTATAACATTTACTGTGCTGAATTTGATTTCTGTCCTGTAAAAACCTCCAGTCCAATTGTGATGCTATGCTTTTATTAATTTTTTTTTATATATAAAATTATGCTGCTAATGACACCATTGATATTACTAATGAGACTATTTTAGTTTGAATGTTGTTTTTAATTTATTTATTTTTTTCACTATAAAAAATATTCTTCCTGTTGTATTTTAACTCGAAGAACGATGTTATTCATATTTCACTTAATTCCTATTCCAATCGAGATGAGGTTTCTAAAAGAAAATGCTATTTCACTTTATTAATTGCACAGGATGTATTAATTGCACGATTTCATTGCACAGGATTTTTATACACGATCTATTAATTGCACGATTTCATTGCACGATTTAATTGCACGATTGCAGGATGTATTAATTGCACAGGATTTTTATACACGATACACGATTTCATTCCTAAGTGCATAGGATGTATTAATTGCACAGGATTTTTATTTAATTACACAATTTTTTTCGTTAAGTAGTTACTTTTTTTTTTTTAATTGCACACTTTTTTTTAATGGTAGATAATTATTGTTTCTTAACAACAATCACAAGTACAGTGGGGAGAGATATTGCTTTTTCAATTTTATCAAAGTTTTTTTTTTTATATATATATAAAATTATGTTGCTAATAACACCATTGATATTAATAATGGTTTTATTTTAACTAGAAGGACTATGTTATTCATATTTCAGTTTATTCCTATTCCAATCGAGACGAGGTTTATGCAAGGCAATGCTAAAGCCAGATGAGAACTTGGTATGTACACTTTCATTTATTTCAGTTTCATTTATTTACAAGTGCAGAGGATGTATTAATTACACAGCTTTTTTTTATGTTAAGTAGTTACTGCGTTTTATGAAAGGCAATGCGAAAGCGAGATGAGAACTGGTATGTCCACTTTCATTTTGATACACAATTTTATTTATAAGTGCAGAGGATTAATGTAGTGTCCATCAGAGGATTTTTATTTAATTACATAGTTCTTTTTTCATGTTAAGTAGTTACTGTTTTTTAATTGAACAATTTTTTAATGGTAGGTAATTATTAATGGTTAAAAACAATCACAAGTACAGTGTGGAGAGATATTAAGATGGGATGTCGAGTAAGGTGAGTTCTTCTCATTGCGATCCATTATTTCAATTTATTATTGTTAAATAATATATCATAATGTAATTTAACTTTTAGGTTTTTTTTGTCAGCAAAGAGAATATTTTTCCTAGAACATGGAGAACACAAAGATTTTAAATGATACGTTCAATGTATGTTCAACATCAACGTACTTTTACAAACTCTTGTATGTTCAAACATCAACATCTGTATTTTATGATTGACCAAACATCTTTACCTTTGATGAAGGAGAATGTTATTTTTTTCCATGTACATAGAAATCTATATTAATAAAAATATTATGTTTGGGAAGGGTTGACCCCTTCCTTAGTCCTCAAGGATAACGAGGACCAAGGCAAGCCATCTCTGGGTGTCTCTTTGTGCATTTTTTTCTAACTTAATTTTAATTTCATAACAATGTTTATATTATATAATAATTTTTTATTTAATTTTAATTAGTTATATTTCACACATTTATATGGTTTTATATTAATTTTAATAAGTTTATTTTTATATTAATTTTAATTAGTTATTTTTTACATTAATAGTATTAATTTATGTGGTTTCATATAATTTTAATAAATTAATATTCATATTAATGATAATAATTTAATTTTGTGGTTTTATAAAAAAAATTAATTTGTTTTAAAATGTTATATTGTTTTTACATTTAATATTATGTGTTTAGTAATATTTAATAAAATTGAAAAAAAAAATATGATAATGTGATGATTTAAAATTAACTTATATTTTTGGGTGTTATGATAATGTGCTGATTTTAAAAAATAAATTTTATAATCATGTTTTTTTTTTTTATGATATGGTAATATGATAATTTAGAAAGTAAATTTATTACAAGCTTTTATGAATGATAAAACAATGTGGTAAAGTTTAATAATTGTTTTTGAATAATAAAGTAAATTTAAAGCAATATTTTTTTAATTATAAGATAATGTCTAAAATTCAAGTTTTATTATAACATTTTTTAATTTGATGGTGTGATGATATATAAATTCATAACAATTTTTTTAAAGTATAGAATAATGTTTAAATCTAAGTTTTATCATACCATTTTTTAAATTTGATAATATGATGATTTAAAAAAATATAGTTTATAACAATGTGTTTTGTAATGAGATTGGCAATATGATTTGAAAAATAAATTTACAACAATGTTTTTAGTAACATGATGATTTAAAAAGTAAATTTATGACAAGTTATATAAATAATATGATAAAATTTTAAATGGTAAAACAATGAAAGATTTTCAAAAAAAAATTATAACAAGTTTTTTTTTTAAATGATGTAATCATTTTAATGCAATGTATTTTTGAATGATAAAGTAAGTTTTCACAATGTATTGATTTAAAATATAAATTCATAAGATTTTTTTGGAATTATAGGAAAATGTAATAATTTAAAATTTAAGTTTATGGTAATATTTTTAAATGATATTGCAATGAGTTGTAATAATAATGATAATAAAAATATAAATTCATAACATTTTTTTGGAATTATAGGAAAATATAATAATTTAAAATTTACGTTTATGGTAATAAAATTTACGTTTATGGTAATAATAATGATGATGATGTAATGTTTCTAAAATGATATGGTAATGTGATGGTTCAAATTGTAAATTTATATTTTTGAAATGAAATGCTAATGTGATGATTTAAAATGTAAATTTATAGCAAAGTTTTGTGTTTTAATGATAGGGTAAATTTTCACAATATAATGATTTGAAGATTAAATTTGTAAAAGACTTTTAAAATGATTTGTTAATTTTTTTTTAATGATAATATGAAGTGATGATTTGATTATAAAATTTATAGTAGCATTTTCAATGATATAACAATTTGATAAATGATAAGATAATGTGATGATTTAAAAATAAAGTTTATGATAACATCTTTTAATCATGGCATTGTGTAGTAATAATAATAATGCAATGTTTTGGAATGTTATAGTGATAGGATGAATTAAAAAATAAATTTATAGTCTCACAGCAGAGCAAAAAGATCATCCCCGAAGTCCTGGAGCATTCATTGTGTGATATTAGGGGCTCCCAGAAGCGAGCATAGTTAAAGAGAATAGGGTACTTTCCAAGAGCCCTAAGCGAGCATAGTTAGAAATAGTTAGAATTGCCAAAAGCCAGGAGCCCCCGTACCAGCAGCATTGGAAATAAGAAATCAGTTTGTTATCCAGTAAGTATTGCCCTCCAACTGGTGCCCTGACATCTAACTAAATCCAAGGCACCCTGAGTCAGATTTTGATTCACTCCACAACTTGACAGTTCATTGCATGGGGAGCAAGGGTAGGGGCTCCGGTTTTATAAACCAAAAGTAAAGGTCCGAAGGGGTAAAAGGTTCATAGAAAGAGTGCCGTACCTCCTAAGTCTTAATTAGCAATTAGCAAGTAGTATAAGTCTAACAGTCTAGGTCTTCTGGTGGGTAGGTTATTTGGACTGAAGTAAAGTGTTTTGAATGATATGGTAATATTTATTACTGATATAATAATGTGTAATAATAATAATGAAATGTTTTTTATATGATAAAGTAATGTGATTATTAAGAAAATATATTGATAATTAGTTTTTGTTGAATGATATGATTAATTTTTAAAATAATAAGACAATGTGATTACAAAATAACCGTTTAAAATAGATTTTTTTAATGTGTAATAATAATAATTATAATAATAATATGATGTTTTGAAAATATTTATAATTTTTTTAAGTAAAATTTTTGAAAAGTTTATGATAATACATTTAAATATTTATAAGTTTTTAAGTACATTTTTTGAAGGATAAAATAATGTGATGATATGAAAATAAAGTTTATGATAATACTTATAAATATTTACAAGTTTTTAAATGTGGTATTTGTTTTTGAATAATAAGATAATGTGATGATATGAAAACAAATTTTACCATAATACTTCTAATCATAATAATAGTAATATTAAATGATAATTTGATAATAATAATAATAATAATAATAATATGATATGAAGATAGTTTTTTTAATAATATAACATGATAATAAAAAAAACAATTTGAAGATAGTTTTTTTAATAATATAACATGATAATTTTTTTGAATGATAAAATATTGAGATTTGAAAATAAAATTTTTGATAACTTTTTTTTCTTAATAAAATATGGTTTGTATAACAATATAATAATAATAGTTTATGATAATATTTATTAATGATATAGTAATGTGTAGTAATAATAATAATACAATGTTTTTTAAATGATAAGGTAGTAGTTTGTATAACAATATAATAATAATAGTTTGTGATAATATTTATTAATGATATAGTAATGTGTAGTAATAATAATAATACAATGTTTTTTAAATGATAAAGTAGTGTGATGATGAAGATAATTAGTTTTTTTAACAATATGATTAATATTTTAAATAATAGGATAATGTGATGATTAAAAATAATGTTTAAGGTAATTTTTTTTATAATGTGTAAAAATAACAATAATAATAATATGTTGTTTTGAAACTATTTATAAATTTATAAATATGATAAAAATTTTTGAAGAATAAGATGATGTGATGATATATGAACATAACATTTATCATAATATATTTAAATATTTATAAGTTTTAAAGTAAATTTTTGGAAGGATAAAATAATGTAATAATATGAAAATAAAGTTTATCATAATACTTTTAATCATAATGATAATAATATTAGATGGTAAATTGATAATAATATTAATATGATATGAAAATGTAATGATTTGAAAAACAAATTTGTGATTTTTTAAATAATCTTAGTAAAATATTTTGAAGATAATTGTTTTTAATAATATGAGATGATAAAAATTTTGAATGATAAAATATTGTGATTTAGAAATAAACTTTTTAATAACATTTTTCTTCTTAATAAAATGGTGTGTGTAGTAAAAACAACCGAAAAAAACAATGAAATGAAATGAGATCTTAAAAATTAGTTTTCTAAATGATAAACAATGTAATAATATAAATAAGCTTTATGGTAACCATTTTTAATTATATGAAACTAAATAATAATAATGCAATGAGATTATAAAAGAGTTTGCCGCGATATATTTTTAAATATAATGATATAAAGTTATGATGATTTAGACATGAAAAATCAAAATTAATGATTATACATTTTTATTTTTTAATACTAATAAAATAGTATATAACAATGTGATGATATAAAAATTGAAATTTGTAAATTTTTTAATAATATGGTTGAGTTGATGAAAAAATAAGTTGTATTTTGTTTTATTAAAATTAGTATTTTAAAAATGATATTAATATGATAATGATTTAAAAGATATAATTATAATGATATTTGTTATAATAATAAAACAATGTGAGAAGATTTAAAATTTAATTTTATATGAATTAAATAATAACATATTATTTTATTGTTTTAATTAAAATTTAATTTTATATGAATTAAATAATAATAAATTGTTTTATTGTTTTAAAAATGATGATAGAAGAAAAAAATATTTTTAACTTTATAAAAATAATTTTAAATAAAATAGATAAATAAAGTTATTGTTGATAATAGTAATTGTTTTACTAATATAATGAATAATGAGATGATAAAAAAGTTTCAATAATGATAAAAAGTTTATAATAGTAATTTTTTTTAATATAATGAATAATGAGATATTAAAAAAAGTTTGTAATAATGAACAAGATATAAACTTGTGTGTTATGAATAAGAATAATTTGATTTTTAATTTTTTTTTTATTAATAAATTAAATATGAATTTATTTTAAAAATATTAATAAATTAAATATAAATTTATTTAAAAATATTAATAAATTAAATATGAATTTATTTAAAAATGATGATTGAAAATATTTTTTTTTTAAAGTTAATATAGAATTTTTAAATAGTAAAACAATATGGTAATGATTTAAAAATAAATTTATTATGTTTTTTAATAATATTGTTTTTTTTTTTTAAATAAAAAAGGGAGGAGCCTGCTATAATATATTATCAAAAAACTGTATCAGAGTGTACATAGTCAAGAGTCTTAGTAATCCAAAATGCTGCCGGAAACCGGAAACCAGCATAGGTATATAGCAAAAGCAGCTATAAACTAGTGGCACCCGTCCTGCCCGGAGGAAACCAGGAGAGGTGCCTAAAGTCTAAGAGAACATAAAACATTAGCATAAAACTAAAGAGCCATAGAACATGAAAAACCTAGGTAATTGGTGACCTGTCGCCTGCATTTGTCTTCCACGTGGAGCCGGTCGGGATGGCGAAAGACTGCGCACAAAGGGGACACTTTCGTCGTGTTGGAGCGCCAGAGTAGGCATCGAGAAGCATGTCCAGTCATTGGCCCATGATGAGGGCATGATGCTCCAGGTCAGACATGTGGCCTCAGAGCTCAAACACCAAGGACAGGTGCTCCTCACGGAGGAGAAAGCCATGCAGGTCACCACCTTCGTCGTCGGGCGTTCTTCGCTTCACGTCATCCTGCCATCCTGCCTTTCCCTTCGCACATCCAGCATCAAACACAGCTTCCAGGTCCAGCCAAGGAACCTCTTCCACAATGCAACCAGGAAGATCGACGTCCAGACCCAGATTGTGTTTGCATTCCCCACTGCCAAACCGCCCTATATCACAAGGCGCCTCCATTGTCGTCAGGTCCTCCTCTACAATGCAAGTCGGGTACAGTTGCTCAGTTCTACCCTCCAACATAACAGTATCCATACTGCTGCGACCAATTTCCTTTTCGGCGATGGTGGAGAGCAGAGCCTTCTCCTCGGCTTGAGCCTTCTTTTTCAACAGAGAAGTAGCCATGAACAGAGCACGTTCGAGTTGCTCTCTGCGCTGTCGCTGCTCCTTGCGAGCGTACCAAGCAGAACCGTGGCGAGGCGTTCCTCGTTTCCTAGTCATGTTGCAGAGTGCTCTCCAGGAAATACACACAGGCTGGGACGAGGGCGGAAGCCAATTGAGAGCACAGGCAGAAGGACTCGCATCAATTCTCCATGAAAGGATGGTGTACTAGGGCGCAAGGAGCATGAAGCTACACCAGCACCTCCAAACGCGGAGCAAAGCCGAGACCGGAGCAAGAGAAAACGAATAATCAGAATGAAAATACCCATGACCGCCTTTAACATTACACTTTCCAAGCTCGTAAATGATCGCTCGAGGGAGGAGTCCTCCCATCGCAGAGCTGTTATGGATGTCCTGCATCCGTAATGTGGGTGTTATGGGGAAGGCCTCCAACATTTAAACCCCGGCTGAGTGCAAAGCCAGTTGGCACGCCTTCGCCACATGTCACCCCATACGGGGATGTTTTTTAATAATATTATAATAATAATATACATTTATTATATTTTTAATAATGTGATGATTTATATTTTCCCTCAGATAGGGTGACACATGGAGAACACATGTTAACAGGCATGCTGGCAATGAGGACAATGAAGGCCCCTCGTCGCCACTCTCCTTTTCTATCCCATCGATATGCCTAGCATTTATTTATGCCAAGGTTCAGTGCGTCGAGAGGGAAGGGCAGTATTAATGGTGACTCAAGTTCAACCCCTTGGTACAGGTACGGAGCAACAAATTTTCATTAATCGAGCACTCATGGCAATCAAAGCCATCAAATCTTTTGTCCTCATGTTGATTTTTCCTCGCAGTGGTTTTTATCCTTGGCATTTGGCTCTAGTTTACCATCTTCTCCTGGTTGTTATGCTTTGACCTTGCAAATCCTTAGTAATTCACCCTTTGTTTTTCTTTTTCACCTCTGGCCACTGCACCATCTTCTTCTTTCCCCACTGCACTTCGCTTAGCCATGCCTCATGAGAAAGGTAAGTCCCAATGTGCGCCAGCCTACTACACTCAGGTCGACAGGCATAAGCACCTGGGACCAACCTCTCTCTCTACCCTTCCAGGCGACAACTTGGACCGCTTACCTTACTCTGACCAAAAGTAGTATGAAACTGCACATCAAGAGCCCCATCCATGTAACTCATAGCATTTCCATGGAGGTTGTCCGGTGGAAGAGGAAATTCCTCCCAACTGGGAGGAAATTCTGCCAAATTTTTCGAAGACCACCCTAGAGCAGCGGCTAACCACATTACCGTAACCCCTTTGATTTTTTCGAAACCAGATGGGATAGGCTGCATGGTTGAAGAAGAAATCCCTCCTCAAATGGAGGATTACTGTAAGAATTTCATCGATGTTAAGGATGAGGACCCCAAAATAAATTGGGAAGATTTTTGGAAAGAGGATGACACCCATCAAAAGACCTACATAAAAGAGCCTGCTCACTCGATGATCCAGGGGATAAATTTTTTCTCAAAAATCAAAGTGATCATAATCGCTTCAAAACAAGCATGTGCGTAAGCCTCGTCCTCACGAACCCAACACAACTTGAATGGGTTCAAACAGACACCATATGAGTGATATATCGTGGTTTGTTCATTTTGCCAAACAGGCAAAATTTTGCTGACTGTATAGTCCATATAGTCCATACAAGCTGATGTGGTAGGGTAGAGACCCACACGTGATAGCTAAGTTGGCAGTGTTGAGTTGGTAGTCTAGTGGTGGATACATGGATGAATCATTTGTTGACACGTGGCATCTTTTTGGCAAGTTGTATGGTGACACGTGGCCCAAACGTGGGTTGCCATGTGGCACCCTGTTATGGTTTAAACGTTATGTTGGAGTTCACGGGGGTTGAACCTCGGACCTCCGGCACAGGTGGCAAGTGTTTTGGCAAGGGATGGGCTACCATCCTACCCGCGCTATGGTTCATATCTTATATTGTATTCATATTTATTTGAATTAAATGTTGTGGCTAGTTTGGAGGGGATCTGGGCTAGGGTTTATCCCCAACCCCTCGTTGTATTTTCATTCCCATATGACCCTACCTCTCAAAGTATTGCATGGGGTTTAAAACTTCAAACGGTTCTCCCCCATACACCAACACATGTCACAACCACAACAGTTGCAATAGATGCCAAAAATTGTGCTGGGATGTGGTCATATTGCCCACGCGTCCAACTCCTCCATCAGTTTGGGTGCTAAGTCCCCTAACTGTGTGAAAAAATTGCGTGATTTGAGGAAATGGGCATGCGTGCTGGGTTTAGGCACAGGAAACGCCCAGAAGACAGGTTACACACACAGAGGTGTGAATTGGCGAACCAAAGACAACAAGCTTGAAGGAGAAAACTTCCAAGAGGTCTATCTTCTTCGTGTTTTTCCCAAACCAGGTGCAGAAAGAGCCCAACTAGGGGTTTTTGGATGTTCTGGAGCCATTGGAGCCATCTATTTGGCATTTTGAGCACTGTAAAGGAATGTTTTTTTTTATCACTTTGAGCAATTAATATAAAATATCCATTGGAAGTTGGACCAAGAGATGTAGCCCAAGAGAGGGGTGAACTCCTTTATCATTTTTTTTGTTATGTGTTTACTGTTAGTTGTTAATTGTTGGCTATTATGTGCATCTTGAATGTGAAAACTCTCTAGTTTATGTGTTTTCAAACTGATCCTTTTTCCCAAGCACACATAATTAAAAGCTTGCAACTGTTTCAAGATACACGCCTTTTTCATTTTTAGATCAAGTTGGTATCAGAGAATAGGTTTTTGAAGGATTGATTGTTTGCAAGTGTTTTCTTTTTGATGCTTACAAGGTTGAAGCTCACAAGAGGAGAAGGTCAACTTGTAGAGCCAAGTTCTCAACTTTTAGGAAGAAGGACTACACAATCACCTCAAGCTTCAAGGAGATATTCACCAAATATGGATCATGAGGAGAGTCATGGACCTCTTCCTTTAGAGGAGGAAACTGATGCAGGAGCATCGTAAGCAGCCAACCAAGCAAGCAACGTAAAAGGTGGAAGACAGCTGGAAAAGCACCAGTGCACATTTTTGAAATGTTTTGAAAAATTAATGAAGCGGATATTAATGTGATAGCTGGGGAAACGTACTTACATTTATATCTTAGATGTTGTAAATAGATCTTGAGCACTGCTCTCATTTGTAGAATGTAAAGGCATTTATACATAATTAATGAAAGTAGGTAGATTTGAATTCATAGATTAGACAATTTAGAGAGTAGGAGGGAAAACGGATATAGACACCCTCACCCTTGTATTATTGTATCATTATAGGGAGAACATTATCATCATTGAGAGCTGAAGCAGAGAGCTGTAGAGAAGAACCCATGTACAGGAGCACTTGAGTTAATATATGAAGCTTTGACTCAATTTTCATGGTGTTATGATACTTACTGTTTACATTTGCTGAATGGTATGCTTACAATTGTTTTATTCTCTATGTTTATGCATTTGTTTCAATGTTGTGTTGAATGTGTGATTTCATGTTAAGTATATGAAGTTTGAGAGAGGAGAAGAATGAGTTTCAATTGTTTCTCATCCTGAGAGTTCCTGCAAGGAGTGCAGTGAAACGTCCGCAAGGTGTGCCTTGACAAGAGTCTGAGTTTTATCTCAGAAAGATTAGGAGAGATATCGTTGTTCTCATACCAGCAGAGGTGCAGGTGAAGCACGGAGCCGTGCAAGGTGTGCACAGGCTAGTTGAAACCTTAAAAGTTATCAACTAACGTGAAGGTGGAAGGACTGTTGTTGCAAAGAGTGCACAGAGTTGAATACTCAAATAACCAGAGGTTATTTGAAAGATTGTCGCAAGGAGTGCAAGCATAATTCCTTTTGGGGACTTGAGTTTGCAAGTGAAATCTTAGGAGGGGTAGTACCTTTGAAGTGTTCAAAAGGAGACGCAAGTCGAAATAATCTCATAAAAAAACAAGTTTAGGAGGGAGAACACTGATTTGTCTCGCAGAAGTCATTAAGGAGTGAATCAGGCAGTCAGAATTCTCTGAGGAGAACTCGCAAAATCACGTGGACCATTGGATTCCACAGATATATGAGAAGGTTAAGGCTGAGTGCCTTTATGTATTCATAAATCTTAGGAGGAGTAATGACCGTTGGATGAGAAACATCATGAGCCATTGATCTTGCGCTCGAAATCTGCTATTTCGGGTTTCATAGTTTGGAGTGACAAGTGATTTTGGAGTCACTGCATCGCAAACTCCTGGTATGCAAAATCGTGCCAGCCATCAGATCAGGGGAGGCTCATAGTCGTTGATCTCCTTTGAAGTGAAATCTCGGTATTTTGGGGTTCATCATACCGATAATCTTGATGACAAGGAGTCAGGGTGCTTAGCATTCAAAATCTCGATGTCGCGAAATGTGACGTGCCTTGGGGTGAATTTCAAGATTTCATAATTTCGTCACTTCGGGTGTCGGGAAGTAGAGGAGGCAACGATCTTTGGAACCGAGAGTTTCAGACTCCCGAGTTCTTGAAAAGTCGAAAGATACAGAGTCATTGGATCGTGGAGGATCTTAGTCATAGATCACGTTGGAGGCGAGGCTTCGGGAATTCAGAGATCAGAGTTTTGGGAGGTGAGGAACCTTTCTGCTGTGGATCTCACAAGTCGCTAAATCTCAAAGAGTGAAATAAAAATTTCCTGAAAACATTGAAGGACAATAGCCATGGGCCCAATCGGGTTTCGGGATTCCGGGAGTCAAGAGACAGAGTTGCATGTCAACGCAACTCCCGAAATCGTGAAAAAGAAAAAGCCAAAAGGTGGGTCCTAAGCATTAATCAGAGGATACATGCGACGAAATTCAAGGGAGTGTTCAAGCTTCGGGGAAAATCCCAAAAGACCTTCGATCTCGCCAAAAGGGGAAATTTCGAAAACCGAAAAATCATAAGGGAAGAGGAATGAGTGTTGGTCGATCACTCAAGTTCCTAAAAGCTGAAATAAGTCGCAACAAAAGGCGTGTGTTCGACGCATTGAAGGAGTCAATCCTCGTTGACGTTTCAGGTTTCAGAGGTTGAAGAGACAAGGGGCTCGACAACAGGATTCGCGAAATCGCGAAATTTGAAATCCCAAAAGGAAAAGAAAAACCCCGATCATATTTGTTGGTCAGTTGTGGAATACACCTTGTGTGTGTAGTATTCCCTGTGGGGAAACCAAAGAGTCAATCTGACTCAGGGGAATATTTGGAATGATCCTAAGACTGGGAGGTCACGCAGAACCTGCTGAGGTAGGGGGTGTTGCGTCAAAAACTTTTAGAAAGGATTTCTATGATATGACAGAAATGGTGAAAGTCTTGTTTGAAGAAAGAAATGCAAGATTGCAAGGTGAAAGCTCCAACCCTCCAAAGGGAAATGGAGGCAGTGGTGATAAAACTCCAAAAGGAAATGGAGGGAATGGTGATTCTCCACCTCCCTCACCTCTATCTTCCACTTCTTCTACCATTTCACAACCACCTCCAAATTCTCCAAAAGGACATGGTAAAATTCCTCCACAAACTCCTTTGTTAAAGCTTGATATTAAGTTTGAATTGCCAATATACAATGGAGAGGTAAATGCTGAGAAATTAGATAACTGGATTCATCATATTGAAGTGTATTATAGGATACAAAGTATTCAATATGTAGAAACCAAGATTCAACTTGCTTCTTTAAGATTGGACAGTGCAACACTCATTTGGTGGGAAGCCAAAACTCAAGAGGACATGAAGAAACATGGTAAAGTTTTATCCTCTTGGAATGATTTTATTGTTGCAATTAAAAGACAATTTTATCCATTAGCATACATGCATAAATTTATTATGGATTGGCAAAAATTTAGACAAGCTAAAGGGCAAAGTGTGCAAAACTTTACTCAATAATTTAGAAGAAGAGCTTTGGTTTTGGATATAGATTTGTCTTCTCAAGAAACTTTACTCAAATACATTGGAGCTTTACATAGCTACTTAGGCATACAATACTTATGTTTAACCCTTCAAATCTATATGAAGTTTGTGTACAGGCAACTCATTTGGAAGCAAGAGGGAGGAATGAACCTCAAAAGGGTAGCAAAAATCCATTTAGTCATGGAGACAAGGGAAAGAGGAAGTTCAAGGGAAATGGGAAAAAGAATTCTTCAGTTAAGGAAGAGGGAGAAAAACTTACATGTAAACATTGTTCAAAGGATGGCCATGATGAAGACCGTTGTTGGAAACTTCATCCTGGAAAGAGACCCAAAAAGTTCAACAACAAAGGGAAACCAAAGACTGCTGCAACCACACAACATGATTTAGGTTATGGTTCGGGTGATGAAACAAAAATTACATCCATGTGTTTTCAAGGTAAGGGTTCTATTGCAAGTACTAGTTCTTCAAGTAGTAGTAGCCTCAATGAAACTCAACATGAAAAAGAAAGAATAGAGATTTTCCACATAAGGGTTATTTCAAAGCATACCAAGATAGATACTCTTTTTGAT
>ML781145.1:1447795-1479840 GCA_009831015.1 Picea engelmannii | reverse complement strand
ATATATATATATATATATATATATATATATATATATATATATATATATATATATATATATATATATATATAAACGTATACAGACAAATACGTTATGTAAATTCATGGATTCATACTAAAATGACAGTAAACATATACATGCAACATATACAATAAATACCCATAAATTTACAGACAGATATAAACACACATAAGATAAACCCATAATAATAAGCACGTAAATAACAATGCAGCATGTAAATTTATCACCCAGATTGGCACTTATCTTGGTAAGAATGTCACCAACTACATGCAGACCTTCCATGAACCTCCCAGCCTTAGACCACACTATTCATCACTCTCAATCGTGAGTCACCCCAGAGCTAGGAATAAACTCCACCTGGGTAAAGGGATTCCTAACCAGGCTAAAGGCTCATAGACAACAGGAAGGACTCTGTCTCAGGTGCCAACTCAAACTAACAACCCATAGTCCCTCATTCCCCACATGGATGTCCCACCCAGGAAGTGTGCCCCTTTTCTGCTCAACAATCCTTTGATTGCCCCACTTCCTTTCTGGGCTTCATCATCAGGCCGGACAAGAAGTCTCAGAGAACTATAGCTACAGTTCAACACCTTAAGGAAATCAATCCCCAACAATTCTCTCACCCAGAGAATTGCTCATGGGTATGAAAACCCACTTCTTCAGTCCATATCCTAAGCTAACTAGATACAACAACACAATTGGCTATGGATACGAATTCAGGTACAATCATGAAGATACAAAGGATAGCTCAATGGGTGTGAATACTCATGGATGATTGACTAGATGGCTGAATGATGGAAGGAATGATGGAAAAGATGATAGGAAATGAACTAAGTCCCAACAATATGTATGCATGTCCCCAACTTGACACTTGTCATGTTGAGAGATACTTTGGCCCACTTGTACCCAACTTTAGAACTTAGGATAAAATAATTATCCATACTTTATGATTGAAGAAATATTAATATAATATTCTTTTTTGGCTTAAGTTCCTTAGATTAGCCCCTTTCCTAAACTTAGCCCCTCCCTTTCCCTAACTAGTGGATTTTAGTCCCCATCTCTTTTATCGGGGTCAGTCTACGCGCAACGATGTATTTTATATTAATTATGAGACATGTACAAAAATAGGTGCACTGGCCTTTAACATCTAGGCTCTCCGGCCTAATCAAAACATAAGCATCCTAGCTTATAATAACTTGGATCACTAGCCTATAAAACACAACATATACACAAAGGCTCCCTGGCCTCAATATCATGCGCACTTAAGTTGTTGCGCGCAGTATCTTGAAATGTGCACACTTCATCATTTTACTATGTAGTACATATGCGCACTATGCCATGAATGTGCATACAAATGATATCAAAGCATCTCACCAACTTAAGTACATTTTCATTTACATTACAATTGGATTTGACCTAGGGATATTACAATCCCCTCCCCTTATTTATGCATTGTCCTCAGTGCATCATGTACTCATATACAAAAAAAATTCAAAAATCCTCAAAAATATGCAGTTATTCTGCTTGCATTGCATCCTCATGCTCCCAAGTAGCGTCCTCAGGACCGTACTAGGTCCACTGGACCTTTACAAGCCCTATGGCTCGATTCCAGAGATGTTTGATTTTTTGGTCCAGAATGCATACCAAATGCACTTGGAAAGCGCCTTCTTGCTCCACCTGAATCACATTCCAATCATTAGGTATATATTTCTTTAGCAATGATACATGGAATACATTATGAATAGACATAGATGCAGGAAATGCAATCATATAAGCAACTGGACCAATCCTCTCTAGGATTTCAAATGGTCCACAATAGCAAGCTACCAACTTTGAATAGTTTCCCGATTTCAAGGAACTTATGTTGGCCTTCACTTTCAAAAATACATGGTCACCCACTTTAAATTCCATGTGAGTTCTACCCTTATCATCATAGCTTTTCTGCTTGTCCTAGGCAACCTTTAAAATTTTCTTTATTTTTATCATTTTCTCCTCCATTCCCCTAAGCAAATCTGGCCCAACCACTACTCTGTCTGTGGGGTTATCCCAGCTTACTGGTGTGTTGCACTTTCTTCCATAAAGTGCCTCAAATGGGCTCATCTTTAGAGATGCTTGGTACCCATTATTATAAGAAAACTCTACCAAGTGTAGGTAGTCTTCACATTTTGATGGTTTATCCATCACATACATTCTTAACATGTCTTCAATCACTTGATTCACCTTCTCTATTTTTCCATCTCATTATGGATGATACGCTGTACTAAAATTCAAATTTGTGCCAAATCCATTAAAAAATCCTTTCCAAAATTTTGAGGTAAATTTTGGATCTCTGTCAGACACAATTGTCTTTGGTATGCCATGTAATCTGGAAATTTCTTTCATATAAACATCAACAATGTTCGCTACCTTGTGAGTGAGCTTAACTAGAATAAAATGGCCAACTTTAGTAAGCTTATCCACCACTACCATGATAGAATCATGTTGCTTGTTTGTTCTAGGCAGTTTGGTGATGAAATCCATTGTTACAACTTCCCATTTCCACTTAAGAATGGGTAATGGTTGTAACAAACTAGCTGGGTGTCTATGCTCAACCTTTACCTTTTGACATTCCAAACATCTGGCAATAAAATCAACAACTTATTTCTTCATGCCTGACCAATAATATTGGCTCTTGACAGCTGCAACTGTTTTATTTTTGGTCGATGACTTACCACCTGATGAGAAACAACTAGAGACTGGGCCATCGGGACATATAGAATACGCTCAGGAACACAACCTTGAACACATATACACAGTTGGGAGCCTGGGAAATACTCTAACTTGGGGAGAACAAAAAATCCCTGAACTTGTTGATGAGATCTACGATATACAAGCAATCACCTATGATCAAAAGAGGAAAGACATCATTAAGAGAACCACTAAGAAGAGGAGGCTTACGTTGGACAATTCGATCCTCATCACTACAGAGGAGAAATTGATCAGCATAGAGCACGCCAAGATGTCCGAGCTTATCGACGTAGGGATGGCTATCATAGATTCCACCCTGGACAAAGTGAGGAAAGATGAAGAGGAACTGGTCGTTGTGCTAAAGGCATTGGAGCATCTGTGCTAATTGGTGAAATTCTATCAAGACTCCACATAGGCCACAGTGTTTTTGAGAGGTGAGTTTCAAGATGCCTATAGAAAATTCATGAATGAACGTCACCTTTTCACTGTAGGGATAGACAACTTCCAATAAGACACCCTTCTCGCACTAGAGACCTACAAATATGTGGAAAGATGGTACGAGAAGGCCCACCAAGTAGTGGAAAGAATTGATTACATCAGGGCAGTTCAAAAAGGTCGAGATGCCAAAGGGAACGACATTCAGGTGCTAAGGGATAACAACATAGATTGGATAAGAAAAGAAGTTGAATACTAGGTGAAAATGGCCCAAGAACCGCAGCAGGAGATTCAAGAAAAATGGGTTGATTGCGAAAGGAGTTGGGTCAAGATAAATTGAGAGATGAGAGACATTGGTCTCCCAGAATTCAGGTCACCCAAGGACTTTGTCGACTTGCATGACATAGTCAAACAACATGAAAAACAAGACTTAGCATGGACTGCAGAGGTAGAAAAGTTGGAAAACATGGCTCCAGGTCAAGTATAATAGTTCATGGAGCATCCGATCAAGGCTCGAACAATATTACTGAAATTAAGTGTTAAAATAGTCAAGTATCAGGCACAAGCAGTAGAAGTAAAGGATATCCTTTCGGCCTTGATGGACCAACATAAATTCCTGTATGCCAACACATGCGAGGAACTCTTCGTAAAATGGTCATAGTGTGAGAAGAGTCATCCACTTCAGTGAAACCATTCGATGACTCTTAGAAGACAGAGAGATGGAAGTTCCATGTGGTGATGTTTTTTTTTACTTAGCTTACACTTTTGATAGTATTTTTAGTAGATGATTTGTTATAAATAATAGGATTGACCTTTTAGAATGGTCTATGGTTTTGGGCGATGACCCTCATTTTTGGAATTGTAAAGAACTATTTCTGAACTACCTTAATTGAGAAGTCATGTTTAGGACCGAAGACAAACTTTTGTTTTTCATCAAAGGCATGTGTGATTGGATTTGAGGAGGAACTACTTCCAACTTTGTTTCATGAATGGATGTTGTAATGAGTAAGAGTTTTTGAATCTATTGATAAGTTAGTTGATTCAATATTTTTTTGAAGTTCTTGTTCTTAATGATGGAAAACAAATCATTGTGTTAATGTGTGATTAATGATTAGAGATAAGGAAATTATTTTTCTTGCCATCATTTTATTGCATGCATGTTTTCTTTCGATAATTGTATCTCAGTCAATAATTGAAATACCGACAAGTTAATGTATTCGTACTAGGCTATCATGGGTTTTAAAGTCTTTGTCTGCATGCTTGAGCACAAGGGTTATCCCAAGCTCATCCTTATTCAATAGTTAAGATTTCCCCTTTTATCATCTGGTTTATACCAGCACACATATTTTTATCAGACCCATCTAATAAAATAAAATACAAAAAGAGAACATTTAAACTGAAGGAGGAATTTTCATAAGAATATATCCTGTCAATCACTACTTAAATCCCATTGATTATTTGGCTGGATCGACAGATCTGGAGAACCAGTCCACTATCAAACGTTGCATATTTTAACTGGGCCTCATTGGTGGGTTTGGTTCCTATTGTTGAGCTAAAAGGATTTAGGACCCCTCAATATAATTGGTGCTAGAAGGAGGGCCTGAATGAATGAATGGATAACAATATTTCTGATATAATATTTCACACAGCCTATAGATTCAAAACAACCCACATACATTAATAGTCATTCTCAAGAAAAACCACATACACTGAGTACTCCTGAAATGAGTAACTCACCCTAGCAAGAGGAAGAACATTTATTCCTTGAAATACCTTACACTCTTCCCCACAAGGAGTTGAACCAGTTCATAAGAATCACAAGATCTTACACCCAAAAAATTGGAGCACTACCCTTAGCTCGGTTATTTCCTCGTAGAAAAAAAGTAAGAATACCAGTGGTCGACACCCCTAACCAAGTTTTTTTTCACACAATAGAAGACCTGATAGATTTGTCCCTCACTGATATCAAACATCCCCTCAATTTAATCTCTGAAACACGAGCTGGTAACTGCTCTGAGCGTGATGATTTTGAATCTGACGAGGAAGGGTTTAACTCAGAGTGCTCAGCTTCGTAGTCAGACGACATGGAGGATAAAAATGATCATAATTAAGAAAGGGCAAACCCACCTTAGAATAATCACCAGATGAGTACATAACCTTCCCCAACATCCAGAAAAGTAACTCCCTAAATTTGACCCTGAAACCTCAGAATTTCCTGAAGACCATATCCAAAATTTCTTACTAGCTATTAGACTGATGAATCTCCAACATGAAGGCATAGTGATCTAGGTGGATATCGGTGGCCACCCACCTTTTCCAACTGGCTCAAAACAATTTTTTGACAATTTTTGTAATTTACTATTTTTAGCAGTTTTTTCAGGTCCCAAACTTTCGGGGTCGTTTTGAGGCCCTAGACAACGTTTTTTGGGAAAATGGGGAGCAACATGCATACAACATGATCACATCAAAATTTGTAGTCCTCATATAGATCTTTCTAACAATGTATCGAGCGCCCCAAATAGAGATCGTATGAAAAAGTTACGCCCCCGGGAAGGTGACGTATGAACTACCTCCATCGGGGCCCGCAAACCTTTTGGATTTTCATCTTTCGGGGTTAGGGTTTCAGATTTTACTTATGTTAAAAAGGAACTTAGAACCTCATTGTAATAATCATATTCTTGCAATTGAGAATAGCCATCACATCTCTTCTTAGAGATAAGCTGCCACCATTCTAGCGAGTCTTTCACTCTGTATTTTTACAGTCTTTGTACATTTTCTCTCATTAATAGAAATTGTATTACTATATATATGAGTTTATGGTTGCATCTTTGATACATTTGTGTTATATTTTTGGATATCTGAGATCTCTCTATATATTTCTTTATTATATCTCATCTCTCATTTCGTGCCGAAAATAATCTGGATCAGTGGTATCAGAGAAGGCTTCTCTTGATCGTTTTTTAGTGCATGTTCCTGACGAGGTTTGAGTATAGGAAGTTGTGTCTCAAGCTTGTCTCTCTTGAGGGAAACCTCTCTCGCACACCCAAGAACCCCTCAATGGTGGAAGAAAAAAAATGACAAAGAAGACGATTCTATCAATCTGTTGCTTGAGCAAGCTCTCATGCGACAGAGGGACGAAATGATGGAGAAATTTTCCCACATCCTTCAACGTCCGTCGATAGCATCAGGTGCATCTTCATCAAGAGACCACTTTCGAGGAACCTCTCCTTTTAAGATACATGTCAATTTTGATATTCCTATATTTGAAGGTCAGATAGATGCGGATTCCCTAGATAAATGGTTAAATTTGTTATAAGGTTATTTCTCTGTTCATAATTTTTCTGATGGGGAAAAGATCACTTTTGCACTCCTTAAATCTCTCCCCCATGTCAAACATTGGTGGGAAATGTACTGAGAGAAAAGTTCCACAGAGTCTAGAATATATGGGGCCAAGCCCACTTGGGATTTTTTTATGGATGCAGTAAAGGAACAATATTACCCTATTGGCAGCTATGAGGACCAGTACATGAGATGAACCACACTGTAGCAAGAGAGGGGCCAAGCAGTTATGGAGTTCACCAATACCTTCCATACCTTGTGCACCAATATGGGTATCAAAGACTCTGAACGACATCTAGTTCTGAAATACCATGGGGCTCTACACAAAAAGACGAAGAAGGACATGGGAAAATGGTGCAATTTCCACAAAATCCCCTGGCACAATACTGATGAATGTCGCTCAAAACAATAATTGATGGTCGAGATCAAAGAAGAGACGAACCCTGATTTAGAAACTGATTCTAAAAATACTGGTAAAAGGCAGATCATCGACATATAACCCACTGTTATTGTCTTGACCACAACAATTCAACCAGAAGAAACAACAGATCCTGAAGAGGGGGGGCACCTTTTTCATTCGTAGATGCGGGTGAAGGGGACCCCGCTACATTTTATTGTTGATAGTGGAAGACAAAAGAATCTCATCTCTGCAAAGGTCTTCAAACAGTTGGAATTGTCGACAACACCACACCCACAACCATACAACATCAGGTGGCTTCGCCAGGAACGAGATCTTCGTGTCATCCAGTAGTGTCGATTGTCATACAACATCCAACCCTTCAAGGATGAGGTATTGCGTGATGTTTCCCCACTGGATGTCTGTGATGTTCTCTTGGGCCAACAATATATGTGGAAACGCCTTGTTGTTTATGAGTCACAACCCCGAAGTGTCATTGTTTCTCTAGCAGGTCATCTCTACAGAATACCATTTGTAGTTTCAACTACTATCCCACCTAAATAGTGTCGCAAGGTAGTATCTCATACTACAAAATTCAGCTTCTTCACAATCTATTCAAAAGGTGAACAAAATGATACTGCAACCATTACAGCCTTGGCCCAAGCACCTTTTATCCAATAGAAGTAGGTTGACAAGATTGCAACAAAGTTTAAAGATTCCTTTTGAACATAAGCATCTCATGTAGCTAGACTGGTTAAAAAGGTCCAACCCTTCCAGGCACATGTTCATGACAACCTTCAACAAGCTAAGCAACACAACTTCTCCAACAAGGCAAGCATCTCATCAAGATGCAGATTCAACAAACACTCTCCCCTCTCCCCCGAGCACTCAACGCAATTGATACAATTTCTTCCTAAAGAGGGAGGATTGATCCAGGTGGATATATGTGGCCACCCACCTTTTCCAACTGGCTCAAAATAGTTTTCTGGCAATTTTGGTAATTTACTATTTTTAGCAGTTTTTTTAGGTCCCAAACTTCTGGGGTCGTTTTGAGGCCCTAAATGATGTTTTTGGGGAAAAAAGGGAGCAACATGAATTTTCCTTCAATGTTGCTCACATCAAAAGTTGTAGTCCTTGGATAGATGTTTCTAACGGTGTATGGAGCACTCCAAACGTAGATCATATGAAAAAGTTATGCCCCGGGGAAGTTAACGTATCAACTACCTCCATCGGGGCCTGCAAACCTTTTGGCTTTTCATCTTTTGGGGTTAGGGTTTTGGATTTTCCTTATGTTAAAAAGGCCCTTAGATACTCATTGTAATAATCATCTTCTTTTGAATGTGAGTAGCCATCACATCTCTTCTCAGAGATAAGTTGCCACCATTCTAGTGAGTCTTTCACTCTGTATTTTTATAGTGTCTATACATTTTCGCTCATTAATATAAATTGTATTATTGTATCTCTATGTTTATGGTTTCATCTCTGAAACATTTATGTTATACTATTGTATGTCAGAGATATCTCTGTATATTTCTTTATTATATCTTAGCTCTAATTTCGTGTCGAAAATAATATGGATCACATAGTATGCAGAATTTTCTCCTATACCTTTGAGAATTCAACCTCTACATGGTATTTTAATTTGCCTATAGGGTCCATAACTAGTTGGATGAAGTTTCAAAAGGATTTTTTAGACAAATTTGCAGAAGAAACTACTACAGGAGCTTTGATGGATAAGTTGTTAACCACCACCGGAAATTCAAAAGAGAAGGTTAAAGAATTCAATCAACAATTCACCACTATCCTGAACAAATTCCAACCCGAAGATAAACCCACTTAGAAGTTTCAAATAAAAGTATACACTAATGCTCTCCATGCTTCTATTTCCGTGTTTGTAAAAAGGGTTTCCAAAACAACCCTAGCTGAGAATTTCGAGGAAGCCAAAACAATTGAATTCCAAATGAAGGGATATAAAGAGGGCCAGGTGTCATTGGTTAAGAAGTAAGATCAACCTCCACCCAGGAGAGGACTGTTGTTGACCAGACCCCCAAGGAAAAAAACTGAACAAGGCCCTGAAAAGGGAAGTGGAGACATAGAATACCTACAATGGATGATTAAGAAGTTGTCAAATGAAATCATAGACATGAAAAGAAGGGTAGGGGAAGGAAACCAAGGCCAGAGGCCCTATAAACCCTTTTTTAAAATATACCCACCGTTCAAAGAAATTGAACCTCCCCCAACCAACTTAAACATCGACCTGGGAAATGTAGCATCTGACTCTTTCTGCACCTACCACCAAGAGAAACATTATGAAAGATACTTTCCATAATGGGTGCATTCCTGAATTTGATGGCTAACCATTTCCTAGACGAGGTTTCCCTTATCGAACAATCAAGCAGCTCAACGATGAATATTGTTGATCAAGAAGAAGTTGACCCGCCGGAAGAAACAATTATGTTATTGTGGGACCTTGACTTGCCAATTCCTTTTGATGATCTGTTTGAGGTTCAAGAACCATCCACTAAGGTCTTGGTTGTGCAAATGCGAAGTAGGGGTTAGTCTATCTCAAATGACCTTACTGTTTCCCAAACTTTGAGAGGAAAAAAAACATTTGATCACCCGAAAGAACCTTTTATCTCCCAAAGAGACCCTATAAATATCCATACACGAGAATTTCCCAAGCTAGACTACAACATAGTAGAAGATTTAAAGAGATTAAAAGCAAATGTATCGGTCATGGACATGTGTATAATTTCCCAACAAAATGACTTTTTGTTACAAGCCTTGAATTCAGTAGAAACTCCTACAACAAACATTAACCAAGGAAAAAATCCAACCCTCGCGGATCTAAGAAACAAACCAACTGTAAATGCTTGCTCTGATGATAAAAAAGGAAATCCTTTTGTCTCACCGTTCCTCTTGACATTTGAAGACTTCAACAGAAACCTCCACAATTGTTTAGTTGTCTAAGGGGAATTGTTGGCATAGGGGCAGAACCATGGTTCAACGCTACAACAACGCACAAACAAAACCCTAACTACAAACCCTTTCAGCAACACCCGCGAAGAAGATGAAGTCTCACCTGAGGTAGAAGCAGGGGTGGTTGCAGGACTCAGGTGTCTGCAACCTTAGTTGGGAAACAAATCTATGATTGTAATACTTAACATAGCACTTAGTACCGACATTTCATCAATATTTAACCATTATCTACTCCACAGATAAAACAGACCATCACATCATTCATCCAGATCTGAGGTATCTAAGCACTTATCATAGAGAAGTAGATTAGATCTAGAAGATTCAAGCACTAAGCACATTCACATAGGTCATATCTAACATCCATATACATCATTAGCGCAAATAATAAATAGATCTATCTATCTATATCAAAACACTTAGCAAGTAAAGGCATAAACACATCAAGGCATTTCACAGAGCAGAGAAACACATCATATACGTGGTTCACCCCCACCCTAGGGCTACGTCCACCAACTCTTCTTCTTTATTATCTTCTTCAATAGGTTACATGCACAAAGCCTCAAAACCCTAGTCTGCATAGGACAGGATATTTGCGCAGCTCGCTAGATCCTCTTTCCCCGAGCAAATCTAAACACACAGCCTTCCACAGCCTCTTACAATGACTTGCACTTATCTCTACAAGTCTCACACATTATGCACAAAGCATTTACAATACTTCAATCACATACATATATCACTTATCCATTCAGAACTCTTCTATATCCTCACTACATCGCCTTAGCATCTATTTATACTTTACAAAATAGGCCTAAACATGGGTAAACCCATGGGCCGACATCCCATACCTGTTACATAATCCCAAATCCCAAAAAGGACCCAAAAAGGGATGAGATCCCATGATCTCTTCTTTGTCTTGCGCTCTGCCTTCGACAGGATGTCGAAGTCCCAAAATAGGTCAAACTTGACCAAGGATCTCCCAAAACTTGGTCAAGGGACAACAGGCCCCCAACACTCACATGTGACTCATCCCGAGTCACTTTGATCTGGGTAGTTCTGCTTCGAAAGCCTTGAGTGTAGCTCGAGCTTATTCAACTTGATGATGTGCCTTGGCCTCCTATTCAACAAACTCTTGGATGACTGCGTTGTTAACAGGTCCCTCCAAGCATTGTTCAGCTGCAGTGACCACCTGCTCAAGTTCTGCTCCTCGGCCTTTGACCTCTATGAACAGTTGATAAGCCTTATCTTGTACAGGTTGGAGCCTCTGATTTACTTCCATAACTCTACTCTAGATAGTGTGGATGTTTTGTTGGGCAGTGCACTGCTCCTGGGATCGCTTCATTCTTTCCACAACTGACAGGGGCTTCAACTGTGCTTGTATCGTTTGGGATTTATACTTCGCATATTGGAGCTGCGACTCTAGTGCCTTCAGTTATGGATTCTCAGTGAGTTGTTTGTAGTTCTGGGCATTGAGATCAATGAGTTGCTTACATTCCATAGCAAGGGATTTTATTCTCTCAATTACGCTTCGAGCAGTTGCTTCTCTTTGATCCCTTACATCCTGTGGGGTCTCGGGCATTGCATGGAGCTCTAAGTCTATGATGCATTTTTGTAGCTGCTGGATAACTTCTGTGAGGTTCTCTACTTGATTCGTGACTCAGTCCTCTTCCCTTATTTCTATGACTGTCACAGAACAAAGTGCTCTACTGACCGCTTCTTTCACTTCAAGTTTCTCCACGAGTAATTGTTCTTTTCCTTTCTGTAGTTGTTCTTTTTCTTTATCAAACTTTGCTTGGAGATCAATCTTTTCCTGGTCTGCAGCTTGGCGTTGTTCTACAAGTACTCCTTGTATTTGCATCAAATCCTAGGTGGCTTTTTTTGTTTCCTCTTGTGCTTGTCGAAGGCGAACTTCGACTGTATCAGCTAGTCGATGGACTTGGGTTGGCTCATATCCAAACTCTGGTTATCCCGATGGTAGAGGCATAGTGGAGACTCCACGACTAGACTGAAGGGTCTTTTGTACCCCTCGTAGTTCAACTTCAATCCTATCATACATTTCTTCCTGCTTCGCTCCTTGTTTCTCTGCTATCTCCAATGAAGCATCATTCAGGGATGTTATGATGAAGTCAAAGTCATCGGAGGTGAGGACAGTCTGCATCTTGGTCATGGTGGCTTTCGATTTCTTTCAGGAAGAGGGTTTTAGGGGAGAAACCTTCCTCTTCTTCAAAGGGTCAACCTCAACTCTGGGCGGTGTTACTTCACCTGGTCTCTGTTTAGCTTCTACTTCATCACCACCCCCTCGGTTAGGTGACATGGAAGCGGTCTTCCCTGAGGTATTTCTTAAGTTTTGGACCTCCTCAGTCTTCTTTTGTCTACTGGTTTTGAGTGTATTTTGTTCTTTATGAGTGTCCTCTGGGCTGTCAATATCAGATATCTCTGTGGGGTTGGTTGGGATAAGGAGGTTAGCGGACCATTCCTTGGTGATATCCTCAAGGTCTTCTTCTATGACTTTGTAATATGAACGGAGCTGCTCTTTATGTTCATCTGCTCATGCTCGAGAAGCCTTCATTAACTATGTTTTGTCCATTATGGCTCGGTCCAACAGTCTGGTGGCAAACCATAAATGCCTTTCTACCCGTTTGGGGGGGTTAGCCGAACGGTTATATTGGTCCCAATGACTATATTTCTTTTCCATGGAGAAGTGCCATGTGACATTGCTATGTTATCTCGACGAAGCTCCAATTTTGTGAATTTTCCTTCTACGAAGTTCCCTCTGGAACCTTCTGTAACTTGTCGATCTTAGATCTGTTCTTACTTAGTTTTCTATCTTTCTTTCCAGTGAGATTTTCCTCAGGATGCCTTTTTCCATTTTGATTCTTATCTTCTTTTGGCATAGTTACTTCGCGCTGTTGAGATTCTTTCCTAATATTCAAGGGTGATACTTCTTCTTTAGCTGGAATAGGTACTTCAATCTTCGACGAGTCTTCTAATGTTCTTGAAACTTGGACATCCGGGTCTCTGGTGTTAAATAGCTCCGATCTGTTCTTTTGTTCTTCAATTAAGTGTGTGATCCTTCTAGTCATGAAACATTTTAACTCTTGCTTCTTCTGCACTAAAACTTCTTCTTCTTCCTTTCTTCTGGCCTGATTTCTTTCAATCCAAGGTTTTCCTAGTAACATGGTAAATGGGGTGTTGTTCTCAAAAAATTTAATAATCTCAAAATCTTCCTCTATCGAAGTCCCATTGGCATTCATAGATATCTGGGTGATCTTTCCACATAGGTTTATCATCTTTCCTCTAAATAGACTTAGTCCTCCCAATGAAGGAGTCATAACAGGATTCCCTAAAAGTTCCCAAGTTCTTTCTGTCATGGCATTCACCTGTGTTTCCTCATCCAGAACAGAGTCAATGTCAAAGTCTCCTATTCTTGCTTCAAGAAATTATTTTTCTCTGAAGATCTCTAATTAACTGACATGTTGGTGATTATTCAGGGTTTCTTTTATCTATAGCAATACTTTCTCTGATTCTTTCTAGGGTTCTTCCATTTCTAGATCTTCCTTAGGGTTTTCTTGTCTCGTTCATTCCTTCAAGTCTAGCAATCATTCTAGGGCAATCCAATACTTCATGGTCCATAGATTTGCAACAAAGACAACTAGGTCGTCTCCCAGGGAATTCCTTAGCAAGATGTCCTAGATTTATGCAATTGTAACAGTGGGATAATCCTCTCTTTATTTTAAATGATTCCCAAATCTTTCTATACTGCGTGCCAGGTCATAGTATCTAACCTTCAAACATTTATTTCTATGATCCTACATCCACTTGTTAGTCCAAACATTATTTCTATGCATAGGTATAACATATCTTTCACTATTCTTATCGGATCTACATATATCAAACCATCTTTCATCTGTTAGTGCCCTAGTTTTCAAGCTAGGACATAATCTATCAAACATAACTAGATCCATACCTTAGAAACAAAAATTTCCACTTATCTTACTTCTACAAAGCACAAATCTTTTAGATCTAGATCTTTTCACAATTCTTACCTTTATCAGAGCACGAAGCTTACAGATCTTACCTCTTTTCTTCATATCATGCTTCTTTTCTTTAGCACAGAGCTTCACAGATCAAGTAGAATGCTACGTACTAGGGAAACAAATATACACACAGAGCTTTCATATTTTCAGAATGGATCTTTGCACAAAGCTTCTTCTTCCTTAGTTCCCAGCAATCACAGTTCCCGAAAACTTAACCATTTATTGGCACAGTGGCAAACCCAAGGTTCAACACTACAACTGTGCACCAAAAAAACCCTAAATAACAGCCCTTTCGGCAACACCTGTGAAGATGATGAAGTCTCACCCAAGGTAGAAGCAGGGGTGGTTGCAGGAATCAGGTGTCTACAACCTTAGCTGGGACAAAGATATGTGATTGTGATACTTAACAGAGCACTTAGCACCGACAGTTCTTCAATATTTAACCATTATCTACTATGAAGATAAAACAAAGCATCACATCATTCATCCAGATCTAAAGTATCTAAGCACTTATCATAGAGAGGTAGATTAGATCTAGCAGATTCAAGCACTAAGCACATTCACATAGGTCAGATCTAACATCCATATACATCATTAGCACAAAGAATAAATAGATCTATCTATCTATATCAAATCACTTAGAAAGTAAAGACATAAACACATCAAGACATTGCACAAAGAAGAGCAACACAACATATACGTGGTTCACCCCAACCCTGGGGCTATGTCCACCAACTCTTCTTCTTTATTATCTTCTTCAATAGGTTACATGCACAAAGCCTCAAAACCCTACTCCGCATAGGATAGGATATCTACACAACTCTCTAGATCCTCCTTCCTCGAGTATATCTAAGCACACAGCCTTCCACGACCTCTTACAATGGCTTGCACTTCTCTCCAAGTCTCACACAGTATGCATAGACCGCTTACAATCCTTCAATCACATAGATCTAGCACATAGTCATTCATAACTCTTCTATATCCTCATTACATTGCCTTAGCATCTATTTATAATTTACAAAATAGTCCTAAAAATGGGTAAACCCATGAGCCGACATCCCATACCCGTTACATAATCCCAAATCCCAAAAATGACCCAAAAAGGGTCGAGATCCCACGATCTCTACTTCATCTTGCACTCAAACTTCGACAGGCTATTGGAGTCCCAAAATAGGTCAAAATTGACCAAGGATCTCCCAAAACTTGGTCAAGGGCCAACAAGAATCCTTTAATTTTATGTCATAATCTATCTACAATAAATTAAACGCAGTCCCTCTCAAAAGAGATAAACATGTGATACAACTAGACAGAACCCAGGTGAAAGTTATTGGAGAACTCAAGGATGTCATGATCAGAATGGCGACACACCCAAAATTCTTTTAAGTAATTGACATCATTGTAGTAGATATACCAGAAGCTAATAGACTGTTACTTAGTCAAGATTGGTCCGAGAAATTGAATGGATACTTTAGCATGGATTGGGCTCACCTTTGGTTTCAATTAAAAGGACACTCAAACATGATAAGGATCGATAGGGAAATGTATCTAAAATACATTGTCACTGATTTAAAATCCCTCAACGAACCCTCTCTAGCAGATTTCCTCGTGCTAGGAAACTACTCCTGCGACTTCGATTTTAGTAATTTCTCCCCTCTCTCATATGATGTTCCTCTTACTCAAAACTACGAAATGACTTTTCAATAAAATGTACCGACAACTACGGAATAAACCCTCTTCTGTCAAGAACCTCTGTTG
Source organism: Picea engelmannii (assembly GCA_009831015.1). NCBI lineage: Eukaryota > Viridiplantae > Streptophyta > Pinopsida > Pinales > Pinaceae > Picea > Picea engelmannii. The sequence continues at coordinate 1,464,153 of ML781145.1, read as the reverse complement.
GAAACCCCAGACAAAATAAGGGGAGAGGAAGAAGTTAGTAAGCATGGATAAGTCGTCAATCCTCTCTCACAAGGATGGAACTTGTACTTTGATTAGTATAAATTGCAAGAAGGGTTAGGAGCCGGGTTTATCCTCATTAATCCGAAGAGGAAACAAAATTTCCTGTCCTGCAGACTAGAATTTGAATGCACTAATAACACCGTCGAGTATGAAGCTTTGGTGCAAGGGCTGAAAAAAGACATAGACTTAAACGTTAAATAACTAAAGGTTTTCGGAGACTCTGAAATCATCATTAGGAAAGTAATAAATACTATACATTTCAACTCTCCCCACTTGAGGAATTGTCAACAGGAAGTGCACAGAATAATAGAACATTTTGAATCCTTCAACATTATAACGATCCCCAGAACAAAGAATAATCTTGATGATTCCTTGGCCACTACCTCCTTGAGGCTATCCCCTTTAGAAGACTACAAAGCCTTCCAGTTCATTGTGGAGATACTCTACAAACCATCAGTGCCCAACAATATTTCTAATTGGAAGGTCTTTGAAGGAGATGAAAAGATCATAAACTTCTTAACCAATTAGGAAAATTTTAAAGACTTAGATATTGACAACGAAACATTTCAAGAGCAACTAGTAGAAACCAATCCCCATAAAAAAAAGGGGGAAACATATCACTCAACTAAAAAACTAAGGTTTCACATGATACCGAGATGGGTAGCCAATTTGGAGAACCTCTTTGACTTAAGGGAAAGATTTAAAGGGTCAAAAAACACAAAGACAAGGAGTTCATGTCCCATGTACGAGACTATAAATATAGGAACCACAGAGAACCCTAAGAATACAAATATTGGTAGAATAGTATCTAAAGAGAAATGAAAGCCTATCTCAAACTTTTCGGAGAATATCAATATGTTTTTGCATGGTCCTATCGAGATTTGAAGACTTACGACACTCACATCATTCAACACACAATCCCATTAAAACCTGGAGTAAAACCCTTCCAACAGAAGATCTGGAAGTACCACCCATCTCTGGAGCCTCTCATGTGTCGGGAGTTAAAGAAATTACTAGATGATAAAATTATCTTTCAGGTTAGACACTTTGCCTAGGTAGAAAATTTGGTTCCTGTCAGGAAAAAGTCTGGGGAGATTTGTCTGTGTGTGGATTTCAGAAACCTCAACAGAGCATCTGAAAAGGACAACTACTTAGTCCCACCGATGGAGCAACTCTTGCAGATCGTGTCTGGTTCTGAGGTTTTTTCCCATGCTGGATAGTTTTTTAGGTTATAACCAAGTTCTAGTTTCAGAGGAAGATTGATTGAAAACTACCTTCCGAACCAAGTGGGGAACCTTTTCTTATAAATGCATGCCATTTGGTTTAATCAATGCAGGGGAAACCTTCCAAAGGGCCATGGCCATAGCGTTTTGGGGACTAATAAACAAATGTGTAGTAGTTTATTTGGATGACGTGACTCTATATTCAAAGAACATAGAAGATCACATCCAACACCTAACCCATATTTTTGAAAGGTGTAGGAAATATGGTATATCCTTAAACCCTAAGAAAACTATCTTTGGTGTCGAGGAAGGGAAACTACTAGGTCATATTATATCTCAAGAAGGTATTCACATAGACCCAGAATGAATTAGGGCAATAGCTCAGCTTCCCTTACCCCACAACAAAAAGGCTATGCAATCCTTCTTTGGGAAAATCAATTTTGTGAGGAAGTTCACCCCCAATTTCACTGAAACTATCAAACCCTTACAAAAAATGATCTGCAAATATGTTGAATTTAAGTGGGATGACAAATGAAAAAGTTCTTTCAACAATATTAAGACTGCAATATCTCAAGCTCCAGTGTTGCAAAGTCCCGACTTTAGCAGATATTTTTTCCTCTAAACTTTTTCCTCCGACCAATCATTAGCTGCAGTATTGACTCATAAGGATGATGACAACAATGAGGCGTCGGTCTCATTTATGAGAACTAATATCCAAGGGGTCGAACTAAATTACCATGCTATAGACAAGCAGGCTTATGTGGTGTACAAGGAAGTAAAACATTTCAGATCTTACATCCTAAAAAAACACACCAAAGTCATTGTGCCTCATCCTACATTCCAATACCTATTGAATCAATAGGAGATGGGGGAAAGAAGAGGGAATTGGATGGCAGCGGTCCAAGAATTTGATCTATATATAAAACCTGTCAAACTGGTTAATGGACAAGGATTGTGTAAACTGACCGCTGAAGCCCAGGACCAAGTAAATGAAGACCCCGGGTGGGAGAATGAATTGGCATTGTGGTGTAGTGAAGCTTTATATGTTTCCCTAGGGCAGGAGTCTTGGTATGGGAAACTAACTTATCTCTTTTATGATGGGACTTTCCCAGAAAACCTAAACCCTAAGGAAAGGAGAGCTCTCAGACTAAAATCAACACAATATCGCCTCATAAATTTAGTGCTCTTCTGCGTTAATTATTATGGGGTACTTTTAAGATGTGTCTAACATAAAGACGTAGACAAAGTTATAAAGGAGCTCCATGATGGTCCTACAGGTGGACACTTCGCAAGGAATACCACTGCTCACAAGATACTGAGAGACGACTATTATTGGCCTACTCTGTTTAGAGACGCTCACACATATGCTAGGAACTATAAAACTTGTCAAATGAGCACAGGGAGGGAAAAGAGAACAATTGTCCCACTCCAACTTGTGGTCGTCTCCAGACCATTCATGCAATGCGGGTTATATGTCATAGCAGAAATTACACCAAGTTCTTCAAAGCAACATAAATGCATACTAACTACCATGGACTATGTCATGAAATGGGCAGAGGTCGTCCCTCTGAGTCATGTAAATGAAAAGGTGGTAATCCAATTCATAGAACAACAAATGATCACAAGTTTTGGTATGCCTTATGTTCTTGTTTTTGATAATGCTGCTTACTTTTCTTCCACCCTATTAACAGAGTTTTCTCTAGACAAAGGAATCATAATCAGATACTCTGCAAATGACTTTCCACATGGGGATGGAATGGCATAATCAATCAATAAGAACCCAGTGAGCATATTAAAGAAAACAGTTGCAGACAACCATAGGAATTGGCATAGTTAACTTTATAATGTATTATGGGCCGATAGAGTAAAACCCAAGGAAGCTATAGGGAATTCCCCATACTTTTTGGTATACGGACAAGAGGCCATTCTCCCGAATGGGCTATATATTCCATCTCTTTAGCTTGCTCAGGGTTTTAGAGGACAACCCTCATCAATTATTCAACAAAGAATTGATACCCTTCTCATGTTGGAAGAATAAAGGGAGAAAGAAAAATCAAAGTTCATTGCTCATCAACAGATAGTTAAAAGGTGGTTTGACAAGCATAAGGCCAAAGAGAAGAATTTTGAAGTAGGAGACTTAGTCCTGAAATGGGACAGAACGAATGAGCCGAAGGGAAAACATTCTAAGCTTCAGAATCTATGGCTCAAACCTTTTCATGTAGCCGATAAACTTGGGGTAGACACGTATCAGTTTCAAAATATGAGGGGGGAACCTAACGCCCTCCCAGTAAATGGCCAAGCCCTAGAACAATATTTTTGATAATAAAAAAAGTGTGTGTTTTCATGTTATTTTGTTTTAGGTTAGTTGCGGAGTCCTTTATTTTTGTTTTTATTTTCTTTTTGTCGTATTGCTTGTGCTTTGAAGTTGTGTTCCACAAGGCATTGGTTGACCTTAATCAATACAATGTAGAAAACTCTATTAATGACTCATGCTTACATACGACACAAGAAACGTTGGGTGAACTGTGATTGTCTTAAAGGAGTTCTGCATCTAACCTTTGCAAATAAACAACCTTAGTAAGTGATGAAGTGTCCACCTGGTGGTTTGGTAAAACCTAAAGGGAAAGATGGTAAGCTAGAAAGGACCTGTTGACGGGAGAAATCGACCATCCGTCAACTGAGAGAGTGGAACCGGTCCGGGGTTGTCTAAATAACCCAAGTCGTTTGTAATGGACCACCCTGACGGGTTTAACGGCTCCGTTAGCCGTTCTAAGGTTCTAAGAAAACCAAAGAGAAAAACTAATCTAAACTAACTAATCTAACTAAAACAAATAAAACAAACTAAACTAACTAAAACTAATAAAACAATTTAAACTAACAAAAACTAATACACTAATCTAATTAAAACAAATAAAACAAACTAAACTAACTAAAACTAATAAAACAATTTAAACTAAAACTAAATATAAATTACTCTAACTACTCTATATACAAACTACTAATTACTATTACACTAACTCTAATAATTAATTATCTAATTACTAATTGAATTACAACTTATTCACAAATGTACATTATCTACAACTTGTAGATTTGAATAAAACCTGTAAAACTCATTTGCAATCTATCCTACGACAGAGAAAGGTATTTCTTTTTTTTGATTTTATGGTTTGATGAATAAGAAATAAAACTTACTGAAATTAAACAATCTAATATACTAAAACATATATATATATATATATATATATATATAACTAAACTAAAATAAACATATGACTAACTGACCTGGAAACGCTCCAAATTTGTCCTGTGTCTGATGACTTCGATGCTGGTCGGAGGAAGGAAACTCGCACCGGTTGATCCAGAAGATTTTCGTAAACGATAGGCTGCGCTGCTCTTTGAGTTGTTTACATGACAAACAAGACATAAAAAATTATAACAATTATATGATTTATAAATCTCTGCAATAAGGGAAACCTGTTATGCAAAAACTTATATTTAATAATTCAACTTATGAAGAAGAGAAATCTGCCATTCACAAACTGAATTAAGCAATTGCTATGTTTTTTACACACTTGGAAGAAATCAGATATGGATTATATTGATTAAATTATATCATTTGCAAAAAGATTAAGATAACTAAAGTAGTCATAAACCAAATGCAAATAGATACACAAGAACATGAACAAAATATTGATATTATGAAAAGCTAAAGCTGTAGCAGAATATCAAATTCTGTCTCAGTCTGTATTAAAATTCCATATCCTTCTTCTCCTACGAATGAGGATGATCTTATTACAAAAAATAATGAGTATATATAAGTCTTTCCACAGGGTAAAACCTCCCTGTGGATAATATCAAACTGTTTACATAATCTGGGAAGATATTCCCAAAATCAACTAAACTAGAAAATCAAAATGAAAGTAAAATATTTCAAATATCCCCTAACTTCTCATCAAATCCAATGCAATTTCGAATTCATCTGCAATAGACCAAAAATAACAAGTTAGAAAGGTATTTTTTTAGCAAAACAATAAAAATTTAATTCTACAGACTTAGCTACAGAATCATCTGATTCTGTAGCTAAGTCTAAAATAGCATACAAGATCAGAATAGAAATTGAATCAAATTTTTTTAATAAAATCAAATTGAATTAACAACCAATAACAAATCATTTTATTTGAAAATGTTATATCATTTGAAATCGAATAGGATCAAAATCCAATAACCAAATAGAAAGACATGCACACTATGTTTCGATTGTCCTCTTTTTCGAGTAAACAAAATCTAAACCAAACAGTTTTACAAATCGTTTCATATCCAATTCGAAAAGTAATGCAATCAAACAAATCTCATGCAAACGTTGTGTTTTTCCAAAACAGGAGATACGATCAGATCAAAATAGAATCATTTTAAAATTGTTATAATTGTCGTGACATCAAACGATTCATGTCACGGGTAGATTAGTTCAAACAGGTGTGAGAATCAAATCATACAAAATCATAACCAGATGGATTTGACTTTGATTACAGTCATAATAGGATCAACATAAGTGATAATTCATTATTGTAAAATGGGCAAATGAACTCGATTGGTTTTGAACGAAATCATTTATTTCAAATGAATCATGACTGAGTTTAACATAGAAACAAATCGTGAATCCGAATATAACCAATCTCATTTTACAAATTAAATTTAAACAGAGTATCCATCGCAAATACGAATCCAACAAAGTCGGGCTAACAATAAACCAATACGAATTAATCGACAGGTTTTTAGCATAATCGTTATGAATTGAATCTATCCATGATTTGAGTGCGTTTGTATAGAGTTACATTGGAAACGATCCGAATTGAAATCCTGTTCTTTGAAAGTCATATGACACAACAAACTGTAACAATTAACCTTATCAAAATCATTTCTAATCATAGCGTATAACGAAATCGAATCGAAATGTGATTGTGTTTAGAATTGAATATGAGAAACATCTCCTATCTAGAATAGATACAAACGACTTCAATTGACAGCAAAGCATCCATTTTAATTCAATCAAACAAATCAAATCCACACCAAGATCAATCAAATCGATGAAAATCCAATCAAAACTAAACTGGGAAAACGAACTTCCATTTAGTCAAAGCAAAGCTATGTATAGAATGCATACAATGTAACCGAGCCAATTAATGTTGTAAACAGAACTGTTTAAAACTGAATTCAAATCGTTACATAAACAAGTGATATCGAAAGATACCTGTGTGATGTCGAGGCTGTTCAATTATGCCAACTTAGAATTCACGACAGCTGTGGCTGATTCCACATTTTTAAATAAGATGGAGCCTGTCGTCCTTTGTTTCTTATCAGTGGCTTGTAGCTTAGCCTTATGTCTGGTAAGCAATGCAACCTGGTCCTCCAAAGAGTGAATTCTTGACTGTAGAATAGGAACATCCAGATAATATCTCTCTAACCACGAGCTGCATTGATCACAGGGTGGCACTGTAGGTTTAGACAGAGCAGGAGAGGGTTTGGATAAACGACCGGGGGCTTCACAAGGCAGCTTAATTCCTGGGTAGTTAGGGTCGTCCTGTAGGCAGGGGGGTAGGTTTGTCACAAAGTCATACGAGGGTTCGACACACAAACCTTGCGAATAGGGGTATTCTCTAGCCAAGAAACGCTCCACTTCCGAATCAGAGTCCTCACTCAACATGATAGGGTTTGGATCGACAAGAGGTTTTGGCTTATTTCTTGCCATTCGTGAAATCAAAAGGGCATTCTTTTTGCCTTTGGTGTTTACAGTGGGTTTTGCCTTAGGCTTAACAGTCTCAACACTCTTAGTCACAGAGTGGGGTAGGTCGATAGGTGAGTCGGCCAAGGGTTTAGGTAGAAGGATGTTGTAGGGTATTGGGGGTACAACCTTGTCCTCACTCACCACAGGTTTGTCAACCTGTGGAGGGTTCGAATCCTCAAAATCATTTCGAGCAAGGAAATTGCTCCAACAATCTCTGCGTAGACCCAAATGACAGACAACAATAATCTTAACCAGCCCATAATGAAAAAGGCTACTATCAACCGGGTTTCTTTTGTACTTCTTTGACATTTTAAACAGGCTTCTATGCAGATAATAGGGCATATTGAGCTGATAACCCATAAAAATCATAAGCAAATGAAGGTGGTGTAAGAAAACAAACCCGTACCGACCTTCGCAGGTGATAAACTGTTTGATTATCATCAATAAATCATGCCAACGTTGTTTAAGCATAGTTACTGGCAAACCTTTATCACAGGAGGTAACTTTATGTGACTGGAAGAGTAGTGTCCAAGGGACCTCCTCTACTTTGCAATTCCTGGACCATCGTTGTCTAGTGGGAGGCAAACCCGTAGCAAGATTGATAAACTGTTCATCAATTTCCAATTGAACATCGTCGACCTTGGCTCAACAACCATCAAAGGTCATGGCGAATTTTCGAGCTACGCAGAGGTTAAAACCCTTGAATTTTTGTATAAACAGAAGCCACCCATTGTCCTCGAGGTCACTACGGGCACTGTTAAACATTAACAGAGCCTGGCTGCCATTGGGTTCAGCTCGGACGACAGGGGCCATGGTGTGAGCACATGGTAAGGGTTTGGGTCTAATTCACCAACGCACAGGAGTCGAGTCATTCGGTCTAACAACAATGAATGATCAAAGGGGAAGCATTAATGTGCGCATGCGAGCGTGGTGGAGTTATTCACCGCCATGCACAATAGTTATGGTAAAGTACAACCGACGAATTCCACATCTGTTCAATCAATCATAGCATAGTTCAAAACCATATCATTGGGCCAACCAAAGAATCAAATGATGAATGTTATGCCAACGCGCCAAATGAACTTTAGAGTATAGTTTTAAAACCATCGTCATTCAATATGAAACCAACGCCAATGTTAGTCATGCGCCATTGTATAAATAAAAAGTTTTAAACCATTGTGCCAATCGATACTCATAAAACTAACAAGACAAGAGCCATAAAAAGATTATAAGGATCACATCATATATAAAAACAAAAATAAATCATGACCCCTATGCAATCCAACGACTAGGAAAGCCACAAAAATATAAATCCATATGCTCAATGCCTCAAAAACTTAGTAAAATCAAGTTATGCAATCAATGTAAGAATGTCCAAATAGGCATAGTTCAAAAATCCTTTCAGCCACATAATGATAAACCAAAGATAAGTTTCATAGAAAATATCGATAAAAAGATGACGACAATTCAGATAGTGATCGACATGTGACCTCGAAAGGAGAAGTTTTCACGCTTATAGTCGTGAAAACTTAATGGAAACAAATTTGCAAGTGTCGCAAGAAATGAAAATATCGTATGTTTGAAAGATGTGACGACAATTTGAAGTTCGGAAGACATAGGTGTAGGCAGCTTATAGGACAATAGAAAAAATTGAATTGGCTTCCAACAGGACCACATGTACCTAAATACATAGCTAGAAAAACTTCACCTTAACCATCTCATCTTGCAGATAACATATGTCCTCCTCTCCCACTCACTAAAGGCATCTCTAATGAAAATAAATCAATTATATCAAATGAGTGCAAAGTAGGAGAGGGTATGTAGATAAATATGATGGGGATATGGACGCTCACTGGAAACAGAGCAAGGTCTATGACGTTGGGGTGGCTCTGTTGGGGATATGGACGCTCACTGGAAGTAGAGAAACATTGTAACAAGTGAATGATGATAACTAAAATGCCTGGTGCCAGTGAATTATTTACTCGACTCTTGTCAAAAGGGGTTGTGGGTCATGGTTAAAGGGAACAAGGGTGGAATAAAGGTTGAAACCCCATAGGTAGGCCCAGATTCACCAACCGAGGGAATTGCAAATGCAAGGATAGAGGAGACTCTGATAAAAACAAACCAGTCAAGTTCTTAACCAACTTCTGCATAAGCTAAGATCGGGTAAGTAACATAGATTTTTATTTCTCCCAGTAAGTTACCATTTGCTGAGCACTCAACACACCCTAAAATCCTTATGAAATTTTATCACTTTTTGGGTACAACTTGTTTTCTTCACTATCTGAATCGATTTCACTTTGGGAAGTGGTTTATATTTGTTTTTTTTTCATGACTCTTATCATTAAGTCACGTTTGTTTGAACTTGTTAAACCTCATGTCTAAAAGAACTTGAAACCCAAATTAAGATTCGACAACTAACACTGCACCTAATGGGCTCACGTGCGGAGTCAGAAAAATATTAAAGCAAGTAAAGGAACCGTGCAATTACAACAGTCACTGAGCTTCGATACCCATCAACATCGGCAGAAAGCGGAGTTGGTTTGTGTAAGTTATTCACAAAAAGTTTCAAGAGATAGTTGATTTCCTTTGGCATCAGAAAAATACGGGAAGAATAGACATTAACGAAGGACGCAAATAAATTGTCGATAGTCGATGATCGATGTGCTTTATTAGGGTCAAGGAAATCCATAAACATTAAAACAAATGTTTTTCCGTGACAATCATATCGCCAATCTCCGATCCCCGACGCGTTTTCGGCATCGAGACTTTGTCGAGAGAGTTGACGTGAGAGCACTTGGGTAGGTTTATCGCCGATTGTCGATCCTTGATACTTTTTAGCATCGAAAAGATAGGATTGGGTTTTGGAATGTATAGCTTAAATAAATTCATGATTATGATTAACACAAGCAAATGAATTCATCGGTCTCGTTCCATGTGTCCTTACCACGTAAGGGGGTCGTACAACCTAGTTTCTTCCCGAGCCATTTTTTAGGTTCCTTGGGTCTTAGTCACACCTCCTAGGTAGCTTTGTCATGTCAATACTATACAAAAAGGTCGATCAACGTTGGAGATTTTGCAAGAAGTTATCATTGAAAGCGTTTGAAGCATAATCTTGACCCCTGATCCACCAACTAAACTAGCGAAATGATGGGATGTTTACGTTATAAGATACGATCAGATTTGGACATTTAATAGACCATTTAATGCCTGATCCCTCATCTGTTGCTGCCTCGTGCTTTGATTAGACAAAAACAATTTGAAATCGTCGATAGACCACATTACCACCCACTCATGCGCCGTCAACCAATGATGAATTTAAGTTTAAACATCTTTGAAGATCTGGCAGCAGATTTAATGAAATTACACTCATAACCCTGAATGGTTGATGGGACAAGGTAAATTCATTCCTATTTAAATCTCTATAAAGGTTTTGAACGATTTCATTCTGCACACAAGTTGAATTCCAGACCATCCGAAGGATAAAAGTGAATGTCTTGAGATTATACCGACCCTCTGATTATCAAAACCAGGTTTAACAAGATGCAAAGGTATGTATTCAAGTTTTTCAATTTGTTGTTTGTAATATATGCATCTGGTTTTCTTTCATAATCTCTAAACTATGTTCTAGCTACAGGTAAGATGTCGCTAAGAAATCCAACCACCAGACACTCTCTGAGGGCACCCAAACTAAACGAAGTTGAAACATGTGAAGGTTCCTCTCTGGGGATCGTGAGTTAGTTGGATTATGCTCCTAGGGTGGAGCCTGTCATTAAAACATCAACAAAGAAATCTTTTGTCCAATCTCCGACCTTTGGTGATACAAAAGTAAGCACCAGATCCAAATTAATTCTCCCACAGTGGGGGGATCTCTTCAACGGAATTATCCTAGAATAATAACCAGAGTATATCCCACACTGTGACTCGAATGTAACGGTGCTGGATGAACAGGTGTTCCCAAACACCCGAGGGTCATATTTACACATGGTGGAAAGCAAAACCCTGATTTTCCCTTGCATAGAGGTTCTGAAATGGATCATCGGCCATGCATACGGGATGAAGTGCTTGATCAATGATGAGAATGACAGATGTGTTGGAGTTTTCCTCTCGGCAGAAGTCCAAAAAAACTAGAAGCTCAGGGACCCAGAGGAGCGACTCAACATGGAATTCGTGGTGAAGTTCTATGAATTCCATGACACCAATCAGTTGATGGCCTCATGGTGGAAGGAAGAAAATAAGTTCACTAACTGGATCAATGGCTGGTATGGGAAAATTAACCTAATAGAGCCATACATCTATTTGATAGCTCTCATTTGTTGGTTATATGGAGAAAATGAATGTTCCAAGTTTTCAAAAGCATGGATTTCATTGGCATACACAGTGGCGATCCCCGAAAGTAGATTTAACTGGGGAGAAATAATCTCAAAAAAAATAATCATTTGTGTACAATAGGCTTAGACATCGAAAGAAGGGGAGGCACCCACTTTCTACATGGCCTCATACCTGTTCGATGTCATGTGCGCAAGGAATGTCTTCGCTGACATAAATTTAAGCTAGCATGTTATGGAGCTCCCAATCCACATCTAATTCAATATACTATGGGAGAACATGTGCAAGAAATATTACACACTCATTTGCGATTAATTCATTTCCCGTATTCATTTTATTATTTTATTAGACTACCTTAATTGAGAAGTCTTGTTTAGGACGGGAGACAAACTTTTGTTTTTCATCAAAGGCATGTGCGATTGGATTTGAGGAGAAACCACTTCTGACTTTGTTTCATGAAGGGATGTTTTAATGAGTAAGAGTTTCAGAATCTATTGATAAGTTAGTTGATTCAATATTTTTTTGAAGTTCTTGTTCTTAATGATGGAAAGAAAATCGTTTTGTTAATGTGTGATTAATGAATAGAGCTAAGGAAACTATTTTTCTTTCCATCATTTTATTGCATGTATGTTTTCTTTTGATAATTGTATCTCAATCAATAATTGAAATACCAACAAGTTAATGTATTAGTACTAGGATTGTCAAAGGTGTGAAAATATTTTTGTTCATTCTTGAGCACAAGGGTTATCCCAAGCTCAGCCTTCTTCAGTAGCTAAGATTTCCCCTTTTATCAGCTGGTTTATACCAGCACACATCTTTTTATCAGACCCATCTGTTATCACATGAAATTGCCTTGGGTCTTTTATCCCTTAGGTTTTAATTCTTATCCTTTAGTCTCTAGGTTTGCTTAATTTTTTTCTTTTTTTGATTTTCTTAGGTTAGTCTAAACAAATAAATACTTGGGTTTTGGCTCACTTTTGGCCCACACACAAATTTTAGCCTAGGTTCATTTTATGGTTCATGTCTTTGACTCACCTTTTAACTTGACACCAAGCATAGTTGACCCCATGATCCTAATAAATTGACATATTAGTCCATCCACTCATGCTCTTTATCCTTTCCATGTTATCCCTATTTCCGTTAAGGGGGTCAAATGAAATTTTGAAAAGGGCGCTACCAACTCACTAGGAGTTTATGTAGAGCACCTTTGTCCCATGCTCCTTTACCATAATTAGCCATAATCAGTTGATGTCATGATTTCAATTGTTTTCAGCGCCCTTTTCTTTAAGAAGGAATATCGAGATTTGATCATTTATGAGCTTGCTAACTATTTATCAATTTGAATTTTTCTCCCAAACTCGACGTTGTTGAAATCACTAGTTCAGACCAACTGCAGATTGCGCTATGGGATCGACTGTCAAATCTAAATTGGAGGTTGAGGTGGATGTAGAAGTTCCATATCTTGTTGCAGATCCTCCATTATCAACCACAATCTCCAAGTATTCTGTGAGACCTTTCAACTGCATGGGAAAGTCTTAAGATACCCTGCCTTAGCTTTTGGTAATGCCTGGCACTGCAGACTACATCCTCTCTCATCAATTTTCATTTGTAGCTCTTCTTCCACAGACTTCACAACCATTTTCCAAATGAATTTCACCTATTCTATTGGTCAAGCCATTTTTCTTTTGAATCTTGAATGCCCATTCATTCACTTGGTCCTTATGTCCATACTGCTCTACATAAAGTCGCTGCTAAAACTATGCTACAGATCCCCTGTCTCAGTGTTGGTTTTTACTTGGATTTGTCAGTGACATCTTCTGTATTCACAAATATCTATGCATTAACCTCTTTGTTCACCATGTCAACCTTCATTTTATCTCAAAATATGTTGACAGCGAGGAGAATAAGAATCCTTACCTTTTAAAGTTTTCATGACTATTATATGGTGGCATAAAACTGAGCAGTGCATCCCTGCATACCTTTCTTTAGAGTTCCTTTCTCTCTTTTTTAAAAGAAAATCCATCAGACCAATCTATTGTTAGTCCAAAGTGAGTTGGAGGAAAATTATTGAGAGAGAAACCATTAGCCACAGTCAATTCTCATTGATATTTTCCTCTGTTTGGTTCCTTTACCCATCATTACATCATAGCCTTTGATCCCCTGTTTATATCCATGGAAACACCTCAAAGGAAGAATTCTCACAAAGGAGGGAGTGTGGTTAGGACTGAACCTTCTGACATGCACCTATTTTATGATAAGCCAATGGTGAGGGAGGTTTTCCAAAGGGTTGGTTGCCTCTCTTTTTGCCAAAACATGTAGATGGGACACCCAGAAGTAGAAAGGCAATGTGCATTACACTTTGATGGAATTAAGACTAAGGTGGGAAATATTGAGTTTGAGGTATCTGAGGCCTCTATTGCAGCAACCACTGGGATACCTAATACTGGTGAGAGGTTGTAATATTATAGATATGAAAAGTATGCAGAACAAAAATAAAATGCTAGAAATGGCAAATGAGAAAAAATATAACCAAAACAACACCATAAAAATACCAAAATGATACCAGAATAACACCATAAAGAGCACTTAGATTACTAAGAGAAATGTTCACTTGCCTCTTCGAGGGGGCAACCTCCAATAGAGAAGAGATCTATTACAATAATATCCAAGAAAAAGTTCTCATACCCTTGACTCATATTTATACTAAATATGTCTATCAAAAGACCATCTAGAGGAAGATCCTTCTAGAAGTGGAAGATTCTATTAGGTCTTCTTACATTCGACTTATTATTCCTTATTTCTAGGCCTTATTAATATTGACCTTTATTACATCAGAATATATTATTCTACCTACGTGAGGGGTTAGGTCCCTAACATGTCTTCCCCCTTAAAATTATCCTTGTCCTCAAGGCTTGAGATGTGGAAATTGTTGCAGAGTGGTAGTTGGTTCCCAAGTGACATCTGTCAGGGTTGTATTTTTCCATTGGATTAACACTTCCTTGATGGTTCACTGATGCAGGCAACGCTCATGCTGGTCCAAAACTGCTTGTGGTTGTAGCCAAATGGAGCCTTCTTTGTCCAACTTGGGAAGGTTAGTTTGAGTTTGGCACTTAGTTCCAATCGCCTTCTTTAAGAAGGAAACATGAAAAATAGGATGTAGCTTAGAATGATTGGGAAAAGATAATTAATAGGCCACATGTCCCACATGCTTGAGAACGGTATGAGGACAATAAAATTTTGGCACCAGTTTCTGACAATGATCAGCCTTGAGGGAATTTTGTTTGTAAGGTTGTAGTTGAAGAAACACCTGATATCCTTCTACAAATTGACGTTCAGAGCGACCTTGAACTGCTTGTTGCTTCATGCAATTTTGGGACATGACCAAACTCTCTTTGAGGGTATGAAGAATAGCCTCTCGAACTGTAAGCATTTGGTCAACCACCTGGACCTTCGAGAAACCTGGTAAATATGAGAGTATTGAAGGTAGATTTTTTCCATATACCGCTTCAAAAGGAGTCATGCGGGTAGTTGTACGGTATGAAGTGTTGTACCACCATTCAACTAGTGGTAACTATTGAGCCCACTGATTTTGCTTCTCTAATGAAAACAACCTCAAATATGTTTCCAAACACTTGTTGACAACTTCAGTTTGACCATCAGTGTGGGGATGATAAGCTATGCTGAGATGCAATTGGGTGCCTTGTAGCTTGAACAATTATTTCCAAAAATTGCTAGTGAAAGTTGGGTCGCGAGAAGGAACAACAGAATGTGGTATGCCATGAATCTTGAAGACATGATCCATGAAACATTGAGCCCCAATGGATGTTGTAAATGGGTGTTGAGGAGAACATAAATGAGCATACTTGGAAAGGTGATCAACTACCACCATAATGAATGATTTATTGCTTGATTTAGGTAATCCTACAATAAAATCCATAGAGATATCCCACCAAATAGAAGGTGGAATCAGAAGCGGTTATAGTGTGCCAGTAGATTTGACTGTTTCTCCCTTGTGTGTTGACACACATCACATTCATCCACAAAATTATGAATTTTTTGTTTCATACCATCCCAAAAAAAAGAACATTTGACCCTGTTATAGGTTTTGGTAAACCCGAAGTGCCTAGTTGTGGGTGTAGCATGAAGCTCAAAAAGTACCATGGATTTAAGTTTTGATTGTTTACTTAAATACAAATGGCCTTTGTATCGAAGCTCATCATGGAGCCAAGAGTACCCTGGGGAAATTGGAGAATTGGACTGCAATTGTTGTATTATATCCGAACTTTTGGGATCGTGTAGCCATTCCTGGCGAACGGCTTGGAGCCAATCTGGTACAATGAAGGAGATAGAAAAAAGGGACCCTTCATCTTCATATTTTCGGGAAAGTGCATCCACAACCACATTGTCTTTGCCTTTCTTGTAAATGATCTCATAATCATATCCAAAGAGCTTAGTCACCCATTTTTGTTGCTCTAGGGAGGAAATGCGTTGTTCCAGAAATACTTGAGGCTTTGATGATCTATCATAATTTGGAAGCATTTCCCAATAGATAAGGGTGCCAAAGATCAATGACATGCAGAATAGCCAACATTTCCTTTTCATAGATTGATTTGCCCAAATTTTGTTCATACAGTTGTTTGCTGGTAAAGGCCAAAGTGTAACACCCCTCTTAGCTAAGGACAACTACTCAGTCAACCGGTGATTTTTTTTTTTGTTAAAGTGTGTGCGCGTGTGCAGAAGAAAACAACCCCCTCGAATCTATGTCGACACTCAAACCAACAGGACGCAAGTAAGACAAACACAATCGAGACGGCCCGACCTATCATAACGACGGCAAGAAGCAAACGCCCCCGAACAGGAGGTGGCAACTAAAAGCTATAGGCAGAGACAGACCCCAAGGGTTAGGCACCGTACGGTCACGGAATGAAAGAATCCGTCAGTAGAGTCGCAGTAGTGGAACT
>ML781145.1:1425607-1443342 GCA_009831015.1 Picea engelmannii | reverse complement strand
TTGTGTGTGGCCCCTTTACTCCATATGTGAGTCAAGTCGGCAAGCTATCGTCAGCCTGCATCACCAATAATCATGTCAGAATGTCGTCATCAAATCATCAAATCAAATCAACATCATAATAAACAAATCAACCCAAAAGCACATTCCCTGACTCAGTCCGGAGTCCAAGGGGGTTCTACTGATGCCTCTGCATCCTCAAAGTCAAAAACCCTGCACACTCAACAAAACTGAGTCAATAGCACCCGTCTACATCAAATAGTAACACATCATGTCGTCTGTCAACCACATCGTAATCATATACAAAAGGTCTAACATCAAAAAGGGTCCAGATCACTTGCGAGCAAGTATCCTCAAATAATAAGTGGTCTCAGTGCGCCAGAGCGGGATGTTACACAAAGGCCAACCCTCTTTCATAAGGACAATGCCAATTTCTTTCCCTGAAGCATCACATTCCAGGACAAAGGTCTTTGTGAAATCAGGAAGGGTCGGGAATGGAGTGGTGCACATGGCCATCTTCAAGGTTTGAAAAGCCTAATCAGCTATTGGAGTCGAAGTGAAAGAATTATTTTTAAGGAGTGCAGTGAGAGGTACCGTAATCTTTCCATAATTCTTAGAAAACTTGCGATAATAACATGTTAATCCCAGAAATCCACACAATATTTTGAGAGTCTTTGGGTGAGGCTAGTCTTGCATATCTTCAATCTTTTTAGGATCCACCGTGATGTCGTCCTTGCCAAAAAGATGACCCAAGTACTCGACTTCTGAGGTGCCAAAAGCACATTTATATTGTTTCAGGAAAATTTGGTGTTGAGAGAGTAGATGGAGAACTCGATCCACATGAGTAAGATGGTTTGTCGAGGTTTTGCTATAGATGAGGATGTCATCAAAGTAAACTAAGACAAAATGACAGAGAAAAGGACGGAAGACATGATTCATGAGGCGTTTGAAAGTGGAGGGAGCATTATACAAGCCAAAGGGCATGACTAAAAATTCATAGTGGCCCTCATGAGTTCTAAATGTAGTCTTAGGAATTTTTGCCTCTTTCATACAGATCTGGTGGTAGACAGAATGAAGATTGAGCTTAGTGAAGAACTGGGCGCCACTCAATTCATCCAAGAGGTCATCAATGATAGGAATGAGAAATTTGTCTTTAATGGTGAGTTTTTTTAGGGCACGAAATTCAGGACACATGCACCAAGAACCTTCTTTCTTCATGACCATGACTATAGGAGAAGAGTAGGGGATTGTACTAGGGCGGATAAGACCTACGTTAAGCAGTTCTTGAACCATTTTCTCAATTTCATTTTTTTGGGAAAAGGGGTGACAATAGGGATGTATATTGGGAGGAAGGCTTCCAGGGACAAGGGGAATGGAATGATCATGAACACCACGGGAAGGAGGGAGTCTGTGGGGAGTGGAAAAAACTAGTTGATGCTTAGAGAGGATGGATTGGAGGTCTCGCGACACAGAGGGTGTCTTAGTTGCTTGTAAGGCATGGAATTGGGCAATAATGTCTGAATGACCTTTTTTGAGCAGCTTTTCCATGCAATGGGAACTAATGATCTCATAGGAACTGGCGGTGATGCCTTGGAACTTAAATTATTGGCCCTCCTGTTTGAATTGCATGGTTAATTCCTTAAAATCCACGAGAATGGGACCCAAATTCCTTAGACAGTCTGCACCCAACACAATGTCACAACCACCCATGTCGATGGAAAACATATGAGATTTCAGGTGGTAGTCACCAATTTGGAGACACACATTTTCACAACGCCCGCCACATTTCATGGACCCGCCATTGGAAATCATGATTTGGAAATTATTGACTACACATATATATCAATTAGTTTCTTGGGAAATGCAGCGATGAATAAAATTATGGGTGCTTCCACTATCAACAATAATGATGACCTTCCTATGCTTGATGTAGCCAATTAGTTTGAGGGTTTGCGGAGTAGAGAAGCCAGTGAGATCATTTAGGGAAATGATCAGTTCTACTTTGGGAGGGTCTGAGGGAGGGGTTATGTTAGTGGGTTCAGGTAACACAGAGATAAGGGGAGCTTCAACATCCTCTTCCGAAACATCCTCCGAGATGGCCATAAAAATATTTTGTTCCTTACACTTGTGTCTCGGAAAATATTTTTCATCACAATTATAACAAATGCCTTTGAGTTGGCGTTAAGCCATTTTTGCCCTGGTCAAATTTTGGATATTTAGTGGAGTAGAAGGAGGAGTGGGATTTACTGGTTTACTGCGAGGAATAAAGGAGGGTTTCCAGTTTTGAGAAGAGACAACCTATTGTGCTTCCACCCAAATCTGAGGCCGATCCATGAGGACATGGGCATGAATATCATCTTTGAGGCCACTGATAAAACATTCTCTAAAAAAGCATCAGACATGCCCTTTGTACAAAAAGTCAGTCACTCAAAAGCAACTATAAAGTCTTCTATTATGCGAGATTGTTTCAACTTTTTCAAATGACCTAAATGGTTTGTGTCAGTGTCAAAGAATTCATAAAGCTCTGCCACAAAGTGTGTCCAAGCAACATACCCTTGATGCGCAATTTTTCTCCATTACCACCATTGCCAACGTTCTTGATCTAGATGGAGAACACGATACCAGAGTTTGGCCAAGCCATCTATAATGTCACACAAAGAAAAATAATGTTCCATTTGAGTTACCGAACCAGTGGTGTATGGGCCATCAAATTTGGTCACATCCACACATGAAAGGCGTAGGTCACGCTGAAAGTGATGGGGCTGAAAATTATGGGAATGAGAGGAAGTTTCAGCTTCAATATGAAAAGGTGGTTCAGATAAAGGGGGATCTGCAGGGATATGCAGCTTGGTGCAGATCATCGAAGCAACATATTCAAGCTAGGTAGTAATGTCTTGTTTGAGGTCTTCTTGGTGGAAATATTGGCACCAAGTTGTCTCACTTCTTGTTGGGTCTCTATGAAATTAGATTGCAAGGTATTGAAGTGAGCTTCCAAGTCTTGGTTACGAGTATGGGCCATGATGACGATGGAACCAAAAAGGGGTTGGTGGTTTAAAAAAATTTGCTGAAAAATGATAGGTATGAATGTGATAAGGGCGAAGAGATAAATCCAATTTTTTTATTTTTTATTTTTTTACACCTACGGAGTTACACTCCGGTCTGAAGAATATTGCAGTGATGAAATTCCCAAATGCTTAATCAGGAATAAATGTGTAGTGATTTGGCAACTCGAATGCAAGAGACATAGTTATGCAGCAATAGATCTTGTTTGTTTTGTTTTTGGTTTTCGTCCCCAAAGGTTAGGTATTCAAGGGTTCTACATACAAGGGTTTTCCCTATGCTATAGCTCTCTGATATACGTGTGGGGTTCAATAGTAGTACTGTTACAAGGGAAAAACTCTCTATGGCCAAGGGTAAACTACAACAAACAGGTATGACTGCAGAAATCAACTCAATTCCATTGTATGTTATATAAACTAATGTGCAAGATAAGAAATAGGCCTACCTCGATCCAACGTTCAATGATGTTCCACCATTAAGAACTTCGACCCAAATATTTATACCTACAACGAGTTCTTAACAAACAAGCATAGCAAGTACATGTTAATAGTATAAAGGGGTTAGCACATTAGATAACATAATCCATTAATAAACATTACAAACTTGCCCATGGATAATAATAATATATTTGCATGATACCAATAAGATAGGAAAGGAGTATTTCTATTAATAATTGATGAGCATAAGTGACAACATTACAGACTTCTGTGTTGGCACGCTTCGAAACCAAGAAACCAAGTTCCTTCCAAATGGGTCTCCACCACTTCAATCCTCCACCAAAGGAAAGCTCATAGAAGAGAGACAATGAGGGTCTCTCAACAATAGGAAAAGAGATTGGGGGATGAACACTATGTTCAGACTTGAGGGACAAAGGGATGCTGACTCAATATGAAGTAATTTCTCTAGAGTAACTTTTCTCTCAAAGTTGAATGCTTTCTCCTCTTTTCCATAGCTCATAATTGTTCTTTTATAGTCTTCAAAATGCAACTGAAGGGCCAAGTCAAAACGTTTCCAGTATGTGGAAAGCCAAGGATCAGATATCTTTTGTTGTGACATGGAAACCCGACTCCATTTTGTATTTTCTGGTGCATATCCTGATGTACGTTGGCTGTAGTGGGTCATCCTACTTATATGCATGTTGTATAGCAGATAGGGTGCGCATATGTGGAAAAATGTGTATTTTTGGCTCTGGATTCATCAAAAACGGATGACAAGTCTGCATAGGTAAATGGAAAAAGGCCCTATGTTGAAGATAGAAATGGTGGGGAAAATCTTGCTATAACAGATGCCCCTTAATGTGTGAGATCAGAGGAGTATATGCGATGACCGAAATACATTATAAATAGCCTAGAAGTGGAGTGGTAGACAACCAGCTAGACGAACTCGATTTCTCATTACAATCTGCACTGACTTTGCATACATGGCTGCCAAGAATACAATGCAGATCCATGTGGAAAATATACCAAATAAGTGACTGTGGCCATGAATAGGAAAATATAAATGAAGTTGTATGCCAAAAGTGGTCATAGTCATGAACAAGCCCCAGTGAAACCAATCTCAAAATAAATATGAAGATATCTGTATACCATGGAGTACAATCTGATCTCCCAGGATCACTGAAGTCGAATAGGTGCTGGTCCAATGAAAGTGAAGCAACAACTCAAGAAAGTTGTGGCCACGTAGTGATGTATTCAAGTCTTCTACACTATCCGCCAAGGGTGAAATTCTACATCATGTGAATAAAGGAGTTGAGGTTGAACACAATGAGACATCGTTTGATTACCGGTCATTGAGGCATACCGTTAACAAATGCGAGACAACCTACCAATAATGAAAGTAGGTATCAAGTCACTGAGTACATTCTTACATGTGTGAATAAAGGAGTTGGTGTTGAACACTTGAGAAATCCATTGATGAGGAGACATTGATGTATTCCCATCTGTAAATGGCAAGAGGGCTTGCCACTAATGACTGCAAGCCTCAAGGTACTCATAAAACTCAAGGTCCTGTATCCAGAATAAATGAGCTGAATTCGACGAAAAGAGAACCACTGAAAGGATAGCATTAAGGCATCTCTCATTAGTCAGCACGAAGAACAAAGAAATAGCTTCATGATTTGGTGGAGATCGGATGAAGAACATGTTCACAAACCAATGACCCTGTGCATCTTTCGCGTGTACCAAATGCAAGTGGTATACGAAAAAGGCCCTCTGAATAGCAACCAATGATGAAAACTGTTGATAAAGGCAAGGAAACCACCAATAAGGCTAATGTAATCCAAGACACGGCATGAATCCCAAAGTGTGAATAGATGTCTTGTCGTCAAACATAAGGGAAACCACCCAGTCAGCAACCAATGATGAAATGTTGATTGTTGGGTTCAAAGTGACCTACCGATGATGCAAGTAGGGCCAGGGTGCATGATAAGACCATAGTATCATGTGATTCTGAGACAAACTAAGGGTACAACTGACATAAAAATTCAATATTTCTGAGGAGTGGCCAACATAGGTTGATAGACTTCCTTTGAACAAGAGCCTGAGACATATGGTGGAATCTGGCAACATAGACTCAATGATGTGACTATTAGATGAAGGAGTCATCAATCACATTCTCTATAGGGACTAGAAGAGTAACCAGTCGGTAGAGAGAACTCTGTGACGAGATCAGCTTCCTAAGGCCATGTTAAACCCAAAATTATGGTGACACAAGGACTCAATAATTTTGTGCTCTGTTCCAAGGTGACACGACTGTTGCCAATTATAATATAGTACTCCCTTCTCGCCTGTCTATTTTTGTTTTTTCATAACAAATGAATGCTATGATACAGAGGAGGAAACGAGTGTCACAAGTAAGAAAAACTAGTTCCAACAGTGGAACGTACCTATGCTTAATGCAAGGAAATGCATGCGGGAGATGGACACTCGGGGTGATGTTCCCTCTAGGGTATAGGGTGTCAAACTACGAAGGATATAAACAAGGCTCTGCTTGGTTGAGGATGCAAAAACTTCTTATGCAATGGTTTATAACGCAAAGCGAGAATCGACTAAAAGATCAATACTGCAAGCGAGGCATGAGATGCAATCACAACTTAACGCCAAAAATATCATTTTTTATGTCTTGTAGTCTACTTGGTGTGAAAAAGGGGTAAAATTGTGCCAAATAGACGTCTTTTCAAATCCAATTTACGAGTGTGAAAAAAGACAAGCTCACTTGGCAATCTTTTTTATTTTTGATAATGAGTTGGAAAAGAGCTTAATTAAGACTCATGACCTTTCAAATCCAATTTAACGAGTGTGAAAGGGACAAATCACTCGAAAGTCTTTTTTGTTTTTAGGTGATTCGGAAAAGAGCTTAACTAAGACTCGTTTTGCTGTCTTAATCAACATGTAAAGGGGGAGGCCAAGGCTCCCATCTCGATATTCTGTGGAAAGTCAATATCTCACGGATAACTAAGAAAATCTTGGGAAAACCCAAAGCTCTCCAAGTTGAGGAGGAGAAAGTTCTAATGGAGGATACAGTCTCTGTGATGGTTCGTATAATGTATCTTAATGAAAAATACATAGGTGGGGGTATGGGATGCCCCATCAGGTCGTCCCAATCAAAGGGAACCTCGTCAAGACTTGGAGGGAGATAATTTGGGTAAAGAATAAATCTCTCTCGTTTAGAAGGTGGAGGATTTGGAATGTTGATGAAATGACTGAAAGGTGCATCACTCTCTTCAGAAAGAGTAGGATTGACCAGAGATTTCACTGGTGTGCCACTTCTTCAATTATAGTTTGAATAGGATGCATAGTAATGGGGGCAAGAGACGCTTCACCCTTGATAAAGGGGGTGAGGTCGGGAGAGGATTGTGTTGGTCAAATCACCGAGATTATCAAAAGAGAAGTGGTGCGAGGAGAAGCCACAAATGCCTTAGAATATGAAGGGCTCTTGGGTGAACCCCACGCTTCTGGTATCCCGGTAGTAGCCGGGCACAAACAAGTAAGGTAACTTCCTTCACAAGTCTTGCAAAGGAATTTATGCTTACGTATGAGATGTCTAGGCTTCTCGATGTGACTAGCAAGGGAAAGAGAGTCATCTCATGTATGATGAATAGAGGCTAGAGACATGACACGACTATGATTTGGGGTAAAAAGGGTGGTGCCCCCGACATAATTGGCAGAGGTTGGGGGCAAATTGTCAACATAATTTGTAGAAAAGTCGACCCATCTCTGACATGACTGGAAAAGGTTGGTGATGGAGCACCAATATGACTGATAGTGATTGGGCTAGTGATAGATTACAACATTTGATTCCAAGGTCCAGGGAAACATTGATTCTGAAAAATTGTTGGCTAGAAAGAATCTTGGTGTACCCCCTGTCCCAGCCCAGAAAAGTGGTGGCCAATGCCAAAATGGTCCGAAGAGGTTTGGATGGGTATCGTCATCAAGGTCTGTGAAGAGACTGAGGTAGGATAAGAATTATTCAAGTGAGGATATATGTGGCCCCCTTGTGAAGAGGTTCCATAAAGAGGGTAGCCTGAACCATGAAATGGATTCTCCCCATATGAAAGACCTGGGGGTACTTGAGGACCTATCATGGAAAAAGTGTTCGAAGTAAATGACATGGCGGATTAAAGATACATGGGTGGGGTGTAATAAGTGGGATAAGCACCCATCTGAGTATTGGCTCCTGAAAGAGCATATCTAATATTGGATCCATAAAGGGGAAGGTTCCAACCTCCCATGCGGACATGACTCATATAAAATGAAGAAGTAGGCATCGGAGCTGTGGTGCCCCTAGATCCAATGCTAGGACTCATATATGTGGGCCAAGGGGAGGATTGCACAGGGGGAGGCATGCCATTGTAAAAAGTGGAAGGGTTCATCCCCATGAAATGAGAAGGCATCATGGGGTGGGTAGTAGTGAATGAGGGAGAAAAATAAACTCCACTATCCATAATGATGAAACCCAAAATAGACTCCTAAGGTCAGCTAGTAGTCAAAGAGCATACCAAAAAGTCAAACGACCAATATGCATGCAAACGGGCTAAAGTGGTTGAGTGGCCTCCCTCGCTAAAGAAGGTATGTCTCGTCCAAGAGGGACCTGAGACTCCCCGCTAAAGTTTGGAGGTAACATAATCAGTTATATGGGCCCTCATGGGCTTAACAATAGGTCGGTCAGATTCCCCCAGAGAGGTAATCCTCCATAAAGGATGTGTGATGTCTGACCCCTATCTGGCCCAGGGTACAAGAAGAATAACCCCTGCAAGTAACCTATGAGATACCTAAGTCAAGAAACTAATAAACCACTGTATAATCGATGCACAGGCGAGTAGTCGTAAGTTTGTATCACCATATGGTAGGGTATAAAATCCCGAAACCTTGAAAGCACCGCCTCTCACAGAGGTATGGGTACTAGCAAGATCCCCAAATGCTAATAAATCCACAGAAATATCTCTGATGCTAGGTGAGTATCCAAGGGTTATCCCTTCAACTAACTTCGCGCGACCTCGTGATTAACTACAATGTGAGCAGAGCCTCCTGATCTTACCAATTATACAATGGACTTCTCAACTCCCTGTCTCAGACACATATGTTGATTTAATTGCCTTAGAGAAGTTTACTCACAAAATCCTATTCCAAGGCACTAAATCCTAGACTAGTTTGTGCACCCTAAAAATAAAATCGTGACTAATCAATTTTAGTTTGAAGTGTAAATTTTATTGGTCGTGATTACTCAAAAGGGTATGGAAGCGAAACTCATGATGTTATGACTTCACAAGAAGATAAATATGAATATAATGCAAAGTCTATCTTTAACTTTTCAATGAATGATATGCTAATAAAAACAGTGCAATTTTCTATTTCAACTATGCAATTTAGAAGTAAAATGCAATCTTTCGCTAAATGCACTAAGCTAATGATAAAGGTTCAAATACAAAAATGCTAACCAATGGAAAATGCCTATTTTTTTTGTATTTTCAATATATTAAAGAGAAAATGCATGGACTGAAAAGCAACCTGATATATAAATTCTACTATGTATAAATGGAATAAATTCAAGAAGAATATCAAGAAGCCAAGCAAACAACCTAGGGTTCAAGGAAAAACCAAAAATTAAAAACAATGAGAAAGACTACGCCAAAAAATTCAACTCCCAACATGTTTCTTGTTAACCTAAAGAAGCTCAACAGGCACTACAGAGACCTAAGAAGGCTCAACAATCATCAAATCCCACCCAACAGTCACTAAACCAAGCAAACAAGCAAGGGAATGTGGTATATGCAATTGTTCAGGGAAACATGGAGTATACACAGATCTAGCAGTGAGACAACACGCGTGTGTACGTGACTGTCAAGGAAATAGGGCGTGTACATGCTTGAAAACAAGTCCAGGCAAGGGTAAAAAGGCTGAAAAATCAGACCTAGAGTGAACAGAAGCTGTCAAGCAATTATATGACAAGAAACATAAAGGAAAAAGAGAAATGGAAGAAGAAAAATGAATCCAACCCTTAGAAGGAAGATCTCTCCCCAATGGAGTCTCCAATTTTGTTACGAGGGAAAAACTCTCTATGGCCAAGGGTAAACCACAACAGATAGGTATGACTATAGAAATCAACTCAATTCCATTGTAGGTTATATAAACTAATGTGAAAGATAAGAAAGAGGCCTACCTCGATCCAACGTTCGATGATGTTCCACCATTGAGCACTTAGACCCAAAGATTTATACCTACAATAAGTTCTTAACAAATGAGCATAGAAAGTACATGGTGATAGTATAAAGGGGTTCGCACATTAGATAACATAATCCATTAATAAACATACAAACATGCCCATGGATAATAATCATATATTTGCATGATACCAATAGGATAGGAAAGGAGTATTTCTATTAATAATTGATCAGTAGAAGTGACAACATTACAGACTTCTGTGTCGGCACGGTTCGAAACCAATAAACCAAGTTCCTTTCAACTGGACCTCCACCACTTCAATCCTCCACCAAAGGCAAGCTCATAGAAAAAAGACAATGAGGTTCTCTCAATAATAGGGAAAGATCTTGGGGGATGAACACTGTGTTCAGACTTGAGGGACAAAGGGATGCAAACTCAATATGAAGTAATTTCTTTAGAGTAACTTTTCTCTCAAAGCTGAATTCTTTCTCCTCTTTTCCATAGCTCGAAATTATGCTTTTATAGTCTTCAAAATGCAACTGAAGGGCCGAGTCAGAACGTTTCCAGTATGTGGAAGGCCAAGGATCAGAGATCTTATGTCGTGACATGGAAACCCGACTCCATTTTGTATTTTTTGGCACAAATATCGATGTACGCGGGCTGTAGTGGAGCAACCTACGTATACACATGTTGTATAAAAGATAGGGTGTGTATATGTGAAAAAATGTGTATTTTTGGCTCTGGATTCATCAAAAAGTGATGAAAACTCTGCATAGGGAAATGGAAAAAGGCCCTCTGTGCAAGATAGCAATGGTGGGGAAAATCTTGCTATAACAAGTACTTGACCCAATATCTCAGGGAACCAACTAAGGAACTAAGGAGGCTAGACCATTCCCTTAGTCGTACTACCCGACTACCCAGGTACTAGAGAGTATCTTCCCAAGTGTTGTTTTGAGTGGCACTATAGCAGTCAAGCACCTGATCGGTTTATCTAAAGAGGGCTTCAAAAAATCTAGGCTGATCCGTATACAAGTGTTATCTGATGCGCTGCCACTTGAAGGGGTACTAGCAGGGGTTACAAGGGTGACCAATAGATGTGCGCTTAAGTACCACTTGTATTTCCTACATGTATGAATACTTGAATGCATGTTTATGCGCGTAACGACAAATCTTTATAGCTTAAAGATGTTGGAATACTTCTCTACCCTGAAAAAAAATTAACCCACAATTTTTTGTCAAGGAAAGTGCTCTGATACCACTTGTAATATTCTAGATATAAAAAGTATGTAGAACAGAAATAAAATGATAGAAATGGCATATGAGCAACAATATAACTAGAACAACACCACAATAATACCAAAATGATACCATAATAACACCAAAAATATCACTTAGATTACTGAGAGCAATGTTCACTTGTCTCTTCGAGGGGGCAACCTCCAACATAGCAGAGCTCTATTACAATAATATCCAAGAAAAAGTTCGCATACCCTCGACTCCAATTTATACTAAATATGTCTATCAAAAGAACCATCTAGAGGAAGATCCTTCTAGAAGCGGAAGTTTCTATTAGGTCTTCTTACATTCAAATTATTCTTCCTTATTGCTAGGCCTTATTAATATTTATCTTTATTACATTGGAATATATTATTCTACCTACGTGAGGGGTTAGATCCCTAATAAATGTGTTTCAAATCCATGATCCAAGGACTTCCTCAAACCAGACTATCAGAAAGACAATTTATCTACGAGAGTGCCTAGGAGCCATCTAGTTGAAGGCTTTGATAAAATGTTGAATATCATCCAGATATATTTTACATGTCAGGGAAGGTTTAACATGCTATACCAGTATCATATAAGACTCTTGATTCATTTCACTGGTAAGGATGCAATGAATATCCCTTTTTATCTTTTGGGGAGTATGGGAAAGATGTCTGATAGAGTCCAAGCCAAGTATAAGGCTATGGAAACTAGTGTCTTCCACTCTAGATTGATCAGGATGTTGGTGATGGAAGAGTTCAAGAAAATGAACATTACTTGGGAACAGTTCATTATCTCTACCCATATCCATCTAGACATAGCCTCTACCCCTCAATATAGGATGTAGAGCCCTTTTCCATCTAGTAGTGTTTCCCTAGCAAGAACAAGCATGAAGAGAAAAAACAAACCCACTACTCAAGAAAAAGAAAGCCCCAAGGAAATTGAAGAAGAAGAGAGGGAGGTTCATCACTCTCCATAGAGAGATTTTTCACCTCCTCCTACACCTGAATTGGAAGAAGTCCCTTCATCCACCAAAACCACAACCAAGAGGGGAAGGAAGCTACATTTCCCTTCACCTTCTCCAACAGCTAAGTTCAGAATCAATAAACCTTTTACTAGATCATCAACCTTCAAGAAGTTGTGGAAGAATAAGTCTTACCCAAGGCTTCAGTTCCAAGGAAAGAAAAAGATAAGGTTAAGGACATTGAGAAGCCTATTGAGGTGATAGACAGAGCCTCTATTCAGTAGAAAGATAAAGGTAAAGGAATTAAGAAACCTGTTGAGGTGATCAACATCGACACTCCACCTAGTAATCCCACTCTCAAAAGATTGACTAGACAGCTAAGGGAGGCTAGGAAAGAGGTTGCTCGTTTGAAGGAAGAAAGTTTGACTGAGAGAAGAAAGATGAAGGAGCTCATGGACATGTATATTGAAACTCTTGACTTGGCAAGGTTTTCAGCAAGAAGAGCTCTGCCTCTCCGTAGACAACTTAAGATCTTGTACAGGAAAAACATAAGCTTTCAGTCCCAAAACATAAAGCTCAAGGAGGAATTGCAGTATTTTAATGATGAATTGGCATAGAGGAACTTAAATTTTCTGGTACAAGCTACAAATGAAAGGGATGAACCAACAATTAAGAAGAGTACACCTGCAGTCAAGAGGAGTATCCTTGAAAAGGAAAAAGATGTTGTTATGACAAAGGGAATTTTTCCTGCAACAAGGAGGAGTGCTAGATTGATGAAGTAGTTGGGGGATGATAGATCCATTTTTGTGGGTGGTCTCTTTTTGCAAGTGTGAGATGATCAAGGAAGTATAATGTTTCCACCTATACAGGCATCTATAGGCTCCTAGTCCATCAGCTAAGTTTTTTGTGTTTTTGAAGGATTAGTTTCATCACTCATAAAAAAAACAGAGATTATGTAGTGCCATGGCGCTACATAATCGTCTATACAGTATGTTCTACAATTGCGCTACCTAAGGCACTACAAAATATCCTATCCAAACTTAACAGTGGTGCTATCGAATTTGCAGAGTCATCACAAGAGTGGTGCTACTGAATCTGTAGAGTTATTTCAGGAGGGGCACTACGGAAATTGCACAGACATTACACAGGAGTGGCGCTATGGAAACTACAAAACTTTTTTAGGAGTGGTGCTACAAAATATGAAGAGCTATTACAGAGGAAGCGCTACCGAATCTGGAGAGTTTTTTGCAAAGGGCACTACAGAATTGGCTACCAAATGCGCTACAAAATGGTGCTACGAATTGTCCCTTGCAGTCAAAGGTTCGAATTCATGACTCCTTCTTGATTGTTGATGATGTGGAGAGAAGAAAGGATCATAGGTGGCAACTTCGAAGTAGCATACAACCATTAGAGGACACTTGGAACTTAAAAAGAATGTGCCTAAGCTAGGAGACATGTCATTTAATTCTTGTTGGAGTGGTTGCCAACATGGCTCCTAAATTGTAGCAGTTTGTTAAGATCTATTAGCATAGGTGTTAGAATTGTAATTGCTTTGGAGAATCCTAGGATAGGAAGGACAGATCGCACCTCTAGATGTGCCTTTCCTCTTTTTATTATAAATACATCTTATAAATGATTATAGAGGTTTGAATGGTTGAGAAGGGCTCCTTGATTGTAATATTTTGTCTAAGTAAGTTGTTCTCTGGTTATGTATTGGACTTGAGACATTTAGATCAACAGAACTCAGTTTCTTTTTACATCATCTTGTTGCCTCTTATGATGAACTCATGATTGGATGATCCATATGAGATTTTTTAGTTGTGTTATGATGAGTGTTTGATTATAATACTGCTATGAATGGTTTTTAGTGTTCTTAAACTTTAAGTTCAAGAGGTTCTTGTGAATGAGTTTTTCTTCCCTTGGCTACTTAAAGACCTGATGTAAATAGCATACCTTTACACCTTCCTCAATAAGTCTTCCTCTTATTCAATTATACTCCAAATCATTAACTGAAGTTAATCAAGACCCCATTTTCTTATGCATGCTAGCCCAGATTTCTGAGTTAAAAAATTATTATTCTGAGTTTTGTCCATTTGACCTTAAATCACTCATTTACATTTACAAATATTTTGATGGGTATTGGGATTATCCTCTTGCAATATTGACAAGATTACCTAGAAATACATTCAACACATTTTAAAATCCTTTGCTTTCTCTCCTCTCTGGATCAAATGGATTATGTCCCTCACCTCATCAAATTTCTTCTTGATCCTGGTGAATGGATCTCCCTCAGCAAACTTGTCTCCCTCACATCGCATCTGGAAAGGGCACCCTTTATATCCTTACCTCTTTATTTTAATGGTGGAAGGCCTTGGTAGGGGGTTCAAAGCTATTGTTGCTAGCAATAGAATAAAATAACTCATATTTTTAAGGGACAATTTGCATGTTTCTCATCATCAATTTATTGATGAAACTATGATCATGGGCACTCCTATTGTTTTAGAATCCAATTCCATCAAGAAATTCCTCTCTGACTTCATGGAGGCATAAGGTAATTCAATTAATCTTTATAAATCTCAATTATTTTTATTTAACACCTCTCTTGCGATACAAATCCACATCACCAAGACCCTTGGTTTCCAACAGACCTCCCTTTCATCCAAATATTTGGGTGCACCTCTCATCGAAAATTCTCTCTGCAGCTCCTCTTGGGAATATATGCTCTTCAAAATGGAACGTCGACTCACCAACTGGTGTTTTCAATTTCTCAATTTCCCTATTTGCCTTGTTCTTCTTAAATTTGTTCTGCAAGCGATGCCACTTTATCTTTTTTTTCATCTCTTGCCACACCAAAATTTATTCTAAAATCTATCTGCAAGCTTCAAAGATCCTTCTTGTGGGGAGGGGCCCACAAGGAGAGAAAATGGGATCTTGTATCTTGGGACTACCTTTGTCAACCAAAGATCTTAAGTGGACTGGGGCTTAGGGATCTTGAAACTCTCAACTATATTCTTGGAGACAAGACTTGGTGGATATGGATCAACCAGAACGATGATCTATGGGCCCGAATCTACCATCAGATATATGAAAATAACATAGGACCTCATGAAATCATACGCTTGGAAGGAGACATCTTAGGATCTCTGATATGGAATTCAACTTGGAATAACAAGCATATAGTTCATCAACACTATTTTTGGGAGGTCATAGATGGCCACCACTCCCTATTCTGTGATGATTCCTGGTAGTAACTACCCTCTTTTTAGAGCCACCTAGACTTACAATCTCTCAGAAACAACATGACCACTAGAGCAAATGGCTACAACAATACTAGATTCCCCCAGTACAAATGATTAATGGTAGAATTGGATTCCCAAATACCATTGACTTCCTCTTCCATCAGGGATAGATTGGGATCTCTTATGGAATGAAATTTCAAGTAGAAAAGTCGGAATCCAAATAGGAGAAGAGAAGCTTCGTTGGGGACTCAAGATAGTAGGCTGCTTAAACCTCTAGGAAGGTTATCACTTAGAAACAAGACATCATAATAAAACTTCTCAAAACTTATGGACCAAGATATCATAGAAAACATTATGGCCAAGAGTCTCATTTTTCCTTTGGCTTCTAGCTCATGGAAAAATCTTAACTTGGGACAATTTATCTCGATGAGGTTTTCATGGCCCTACCTTTTTGTTGCTTTGCTTCCAATAATGGTAATGGTTGCATCCTTTAAAGTAGTTTCCTCCTCTCTTAAGACAATGTATCTAGAAGACAAGACATGAAAAAACCCATCCCACCCAATGAATTCCATCTTCACCTTACATAGGTCTTTTGAATATAACCAACCCTCAACCCATATATCTTATCCCTTGTCTCTTTTCACTCCAGCTAAAAAAAAATTGTTAATCCCCTTGAAGGGCGTCCAAAAGATCCACGAAAAACATAGAAGAATCCCCCCCCACCCACAATCCACATGTCCACCACTAAACAAATAAATTTTCCATCACCAACTTTCCAAGAAATCCATCCTCCAACCAAGGGGAAATATTGAACCAAGGATTTCCATATGATAGAAGAATTTATGCAATATTTTATTGGGTTACAAATCCATTCTAGAAATGAAAGGGTATGAATGTATTTCTGAAGTAAAACATCTCCTCAAAGAACCTCCCCTAAAATTACCTTCCAAAAACTTTTTGTAGCATGGGCCCTTAGAAAGAGAAAAATGTTTTTAAGGCCCCAACCTCCTTCCTTCTTTGGCTTGGCTAATCTCTCCCACCTTACCAGAGCCATCTGATCTTTTTCATGCCTACTAGTCCATAGAAAACTAAATATTTGTTTCTTGATATTATGTAAAGTAATTTTATGAATGTAAGCTAGAGGATGCCAATACACAATAATCTCTTCCAACATAGCTTTGACTAGGGTTAATCTACCTCCTAATGATACCCATATTGTGTAGCAAGAATCACCCTGCTTTCAATCTTGTTATACAACTAGATCCAATCCTTGATTACATACTCATTTGGATTCAATTTGAAATGAATGTATTTAAAACCTTCTTGAAAATCCCCTACATGTAATGGAAGGAGAGATAATATAACTCTTTCTTGATCTAGAACAATATTATGAAACAATATACAAGATTTAAGCTGGTTGACCTCCATCCTAGTAGCACCCCAATAAATATCCAGAGCTTGATAAATGAATTTGTCATCCATTAAGAACCCATCCGTGGACAATAACACATTGGCCCCAAATACAATGTGAGTAATAGATATGAGAGGTCCCAATCTAATACCCTTCAATTTTCCTACCCCTCTTTTAGTAGAAAGACATCTTCTCAAACATTCGGTAATCAACAAAAAAGGTAACTAAGACAATGGACATCCCTTCCTTAGACCTCTAGTAGTCTAGAAAAGGGATGAAGAAAAATCATTGATTAGTAATGAGAAAGAAACATAGGAAAAACAACCTTCCACCCAATTTACGAACTTGTGAGAGAAACCAACATGGATCATCATCAACCTAAGATAAGCCCAACTTACCTTAGCATATACTTTGGATAAGTCTAATTTGATTATAAATAATGGTTTATTATTTTCTTTTATTGCATGAAGGGATTGTTTTACAACTCTTGTATCTAAATGAATTTGGAGTACATCTTGTTCACTCGAGATAGCAGGAGACCAAGATGGTTTGAGTATTTTTTAAACAATCTTGGAAATGATATTGTATACCACATTATAGAGAGAAATATACATTAAGTTATCAAAGGTATTAGGGATATCCTTCTTAGGAATCATGGCACAAAAGGTAGAATTAAATACCCCCAACACTTTACTTGACTTCCCAGATTCCTCCACTACTAGGAGAAAGTCCTTTCCAATCAAATCAAAGAAACCATCATAAAATACAATGGAGAAACCATAAATTCCTATACACTTATTCTTTTGGAAGGATTCTATGATGAATTGTAACTCCTTTAAAGAGACTATTTTCATTAACTCTCTATTCTAATCCCRGATCAAAAAATCAGGGAAAAAAGTATCCATTTTAACGACCTCAATAATGTTTTCTCTTAGAGGTCCCTTGAACATATTTCCAAAATGATTGGTTCCAAATTCATAAATATCCTTAAAATTATCAACATGGGCCCCTTAACTATCCTTGATGTTCCAAATAGTGTTGAGGTTTTTACTCATTTTGACATAGTTATGGAAAAATATTGTATTTTCATCCCCTTGAGCAATCAATGTCACTCAACTCTTTTGGTGCCATTTAGCTTCTTCCAA
>ML781145.1:1388533-1403326 GCA_009831015.1 Picea engelmannii | reverse complement strand
AGCTGAAATACCATCATGCAGAATTTCATGTCAGAGGTGTAATCACGAAGTGAAAAGAAAATCACCATGTTCTCCAACCATGCCTTGGTGGCTAAGTCATTTGGGGCACTCCATAACTCAGGAAACTTCACCTTCTCGAGTTCTCTTTGAATACTAATACTACCAACCAGATCGGCTATGAACCCTCAATGGGAAGAAATGCTCTACCCTCATCTCGATCTAGGTGGTTGATCAATGCCTCTGACATCCTCTGAAAGGATCTCATCATACCTACCACATCTCCCACATCAACCTGCTCCTTCTCAGTGGTTTGTTCTTCTCCCTAGGGTTAGACCCCTTTGGTGTGGATATTATCGGAGGTGTCACACCTCTTCCTCTAGCACCACGTCGTCTACTTCCCCTACATCCTCTAACCATTATTACTTGCATGTCCTATTTGAAAATTTAATTAGCGATATAATTTTAATCATTCAGTTAACATGGTGGAAGGTGTAACAGTCCAAAGTCACAGGGTTGAACCTGCTCTGATACCATATGTAACGTCCCCACCGTTACGTTATGAATGTAAGTGAATACAGTAGTAGGATTTTTTTTTTACACATCAATAGACAAGCATTGCTCGATATTAACCTATTTCAATAACACACATTCTATTATCATACATATCACAACATGACAACAATCAATTTCATCATCACTACAACCCAAGAATAAAATTTGTCACTCAGTAAAAACAAGATGTCTACCCACCCAACCTACCTACAAGGTTAGGACCTCCAAGACACATAATCAATGCTCAAGTCTAGAATTCAGCCGATTGATTTTGACCATTTAAGGTCTTAGGAATGGAGACTATTCTGAGGAACAATGAGATATCTAATTCCCTTAACCACAATACAATTCCAAATTTCAAGACTAAATCAACAACCATACTCATCATAATTTTAAAGTGTAATGATAGTTATCTACGACTAAACAATGTTAAAATTCTCGTACATAATGAACAAGAAATGAAATAACTTTATTAGGAAACATACTAGTAAATTTTCCACTAACCATTAATTGAGGAATCACTTATTAATTTTCTACCCATAAGATGCTAGTATTTACATAACAATACACATAATAATTTCATCGGAAAATAATCGATTAGTTAACTTATAATTTAATTTCAATACATACCACTAACTATAATGGCTGTCCACAATTTCTTCATTGCAAAGATTGAACCATACTCCACAATATAATAACAATTATAATGTACTTATTCATCATGATCACTATCAACCAAAACT
Organism: Picea engelmannii; assembly: GCA_009831015.1. Lineage (NCBI taxonomy): Eukaryota > Viridiplantae > Streptophyta > Pinopsida > Pinales > Pinaceae > Picea > Picea engelmannii. The sequence continues at coordinate 1,402,031 of ML781145.1, read as the reverse complement.
CTAAATACAACATCACTAATATTCAAATTAACTATATCACATATATCACATAAAGATAATCCTTGTATAAACAATAGATATAAATCTTCTAATTCAAATGTAATGTATTTGCGCAAGCTAAAACCTTCGTCAAACTCCTTAGCAAATTATCATTAAATTTCAAGAATCCATCTAGAGAACATAAGGGTGTTTATTCAAGCTATTTTGTTACTCCGCTGTGGTGCAAAAATTTTACACATCTAGCGTAACATATTTATCACAGCTTGATCAAGTTGAAATTATTTTCTAATAATTAATTTAAATTACCCTCCATAGTATCCGTTCCTAATCTTTAGTAGAAATAAATAACACAATAAATATTTTCAATAAGTTTAATAACCATTCAATAATTATATAATAACTTTATTAATATAGCTCACTATTACTCCTCATCAACATAGAGCGTTAAGATAACTTCATAAAAAAAGTGTGTGCTTAGTCTTAACGAGAATTGAAAATGACTCCATATAAGTCCTCAAAAATACATCGCATAGATTATATAATTTGATGTATATATGTTATATGATTTTTTTTTTTTTTTAAATCAATTTTTTAAGATGTTATCTAATTTTTAAATTTGTTTTAACAATTTTTAAAATAAAATAATTTTAATTAATATTCATTTTATATTTATGTATTAGTTTTGAAAAAATATGAAAAACTTAACTAAATGGAAAAAAAATTAGTTGAAATACAATCACCAAAATCAATTCTCATTCTTAATAAAATGGTAATTAATATAAAAAACAAATTGACTAATCATCTACATGGGTTTAGGTGTAGGATATAGAAACTTTTTATATTTGACTCTTTAGAGTTCAATCTTGAAGAAAGATTAGAAGGTGGTCTAGTGTTATTGCTAATTTATGAGAAAGATTTGGAAGAAATATTCTACGGACCAGATAATCATGAACATGGATGTATTATGTTCTAATGTTAGGTAGGGTACCATAATTATAATTATAAGCCTTGAGAAGGATTTGGGCAATATCATATGAGATAAATTTTACAGTTTTGTTTTTTACTTGGCTTGGTTTATTGTCATTAAATTATTACTTGTTTAGTTTTATAATTAATAATGTTTTATTTTCCTAGAAAAAGATATAAATGAAAAAACAAAACATATATGTAATTTGTAGATAGAGAGATATATTAAATACATTGAAAAAACAAAACATATATGTAATTTGTAGATAGAGAGATATATTAAATACATAATCTTACATGATATGAAATTTATGAAAATCACACATAATATAGATCTAAATTTTTTTTAAGTCATAAATATTATTAATTTACAGAGATTTTCATTTAAATATATAAATTTGGTAAATTGATTTACATTGTTATTTGAGGTATAAGATTAAACTAGAAATATATAGTTTGAACTCGCTTAGTTATTAAGACATATATTTTCTCTTTAAAGATTATATGTTCAATTAGGAAAGGATGAAGAGAGGTAGGTATCTACATGCAATAAATTCTTGTTTGTAAATATTTTTGTAAGCTTTCTCATTTATAAAATAGAGAATGTGATAAATTGTATTTCTTACATAAACTTTAATGCCTAATAAATTTTTGAGAAAAAAAAATATTAAATATTAAATTAAAGTTTAAAATTAAAAATTTATTAAAAATGTATTATACTTAATATTTACTTATACTTTTATAATTTCCTTTTTAAAGCTAATATACTAGTCATATATTTTAGATTTCTTTTTTATCTTATTATACTATTCAAATCATATTTTGACATCTAATTCCATTGAATAGTTTTTGAATCATATTTACCACCTTGTAGATATAACTTAATCAGATATATCATCTAAAATATGTGGTTATATAAATTTAAGTAATAATGTATGAATTTAAATAAAATATGTTTAAGAGAAATCTTATAAGTGTGTAGAAATCCCAAATATGATTTATTGAAAACAAGTCACATGTGGCAATGTTCCTGCCAAATAGGATGGTTTTGAGTTATAGAATTTTTTTCAGATAGGGTTGGCTTTCACACAAGTCTGTTCATTTTCTTCCAACTTACAACACACTAAGGATGGATGGAATGACACATTTTATTTCCAAAACATGTGCCTTAATTGCCTTTTAGAACCACGAATGATATATTTTTTGTACCTTTACATGCATTTTAGCGAGCCTAAAATCCATTTTAGATGGTGTCTTTTAGAAGTATTCAAAAAAAAAGAAAACTAAAATATAGGTTACCAATGTTTGGAGAGGAGCAAATTGCGCCATTAGAGCTCCCAACAATATCCTTTTGTTTGAGAGACTGCTCCTGCATCAAATTATTTTCTTGTTTTTGCTTCTTGTGAGATAGGTTATTTTGACATACAATTACATTATCAATGAAATGTAATTGTCCTTTGATTAAAAAATTAGTGGGTAGTAAGTTGTGGTACTAGATGTCGATTCTGGTGAATTCGGTAATTCCTAATCATAAATCAAAATATAAACATTTAGCATCTAAAACCACAACAATATACAAGCAAAGATATTTATACATGCAATTTCAAAAATGAAAAACTCTAAAAATTACAGAACTCCTTCACATCATTACTAAACAGAAAAACTCTAAAAAATAAAGAACTCCTTCACATCATTACTAAACTAAAAAACTCTGAAAAATACTGAACTCCTTCACATCATTACTTAAAGAAGGCCTAGATAAAAAAATATGCCTTCAAATATAATTTTCCAATGTCTATAACAGGCTCGAGCCCCAACCATAACCCTAGATTTCCAAATCTTCTCCACAATGGAAGTGATAGAGGCAATATATTTTTTTTACAAAAAGAACAAAAAAAATTAACTATCAAAATGAAAAGGAAATGTTTCTTAATGGTATATTACAATTAAATTTTTGGAAGTTGTCTTCAAACACTAATTCAAACACTAATTCAGACAAGAAAAATCATGGATTGCTCAGTCAATGTAGGTAAGTATGATGATGTCATCACCAACCAACTTCTAGATAAAAATAGTTGATTAAGAAAAAGTCTAAGCAACAGTATATCAAGAAAACTAAGCCAAAAACCTATTAAAAACAAAATACCTAGAAAATACCTAAAGAAAAGAAGGAAAAATTCATAATAACTTTATAGGAAAAGATCGAAACCCGTCAACATTGTGAAATAATTAATCTCACAACATTCGACCCCTCTTTCAATTCGAGCAACGTAATGCGCTACATGTACTACCGAATTAAAGAACGCGTGACTCTAGTTTGTTGCGGACTATACAGATAAACCCAAATTCAATATAAACATACACAAAAACCTGAGTTGCGTACCTTCTTTTTGAATTAGATAAATACAATCGAACCCCGTCAAAATTGCAGTGCATATTGATTATAAGAAGTTTTGTTGCGCCTGCCTCATTATAAAGAACTGTGATGCCTGAAACAACACTCAAAACCCTAAATAAAAAATGTTGAATGTCACAAAGAAAACTAACCTCAACCGCAGAGAAAAACACTTCCACTTATGATTCCAAACCAACCCAACATGGAAAAATTACTTTGCAACGAGACATATATCTATTCAGGGATTATTTTCAAGTCAAAACTTGACAGAATTTAAAAAACCAGAGGAAGTTAAGTCGAAGCTCTTACCAAACCATGGAAAGAGAACACTGCAACAAATTCGACAGAGCTCTTACCGAACCGTGTAAAGAGAATGTTGCAACAACCAACACTGTAACGACTTCAAACTGGGAAGCTACAAGAAGTGTTTCATGTGAGGAGCTCTTACCAAACTCAGAGGATCTCTTACCAAACCTGTTCTAACAACCCCGCTCTCTGAGACGATAGAGACTCCAACTCTCTGTGGTAGTCTGATGAGCCCAACCACATGTTTTGACAACCCCCTGCTCCACCTGTTTTGACAACCACCTGCTCCCTCAATGTGTGATGACATACTGCCACCACCCCTTAGTCATAGTGCCTGATGCAGATGTAACACAATAAGACATACTGTCGCAACCCAGTGACTGCAGTGCCTGATGCAGACGTAACCCAATAAAACCATAGCTGAAACCTTGTATATGTGCATCAGGAACCATGCAAGCACATATTGCAAATTGCCAAAAACTTAATGTCCCTGCTATGGTAGGGACATAAAAATCATGGTCACAACTGGATTTTGTATGATTGAATTTTCCCATTCGTTGGAAATCGAAAAGTTCATTATTTTTACTTTGTTTTTTAATTCATATATTTTTTTAATTTAATTTTTTTTTATAATTAAAGATTTTATATTTATTTTTTAATTCATATTTTAACTTTTTAATTTAATTCATTTTTATATTTAATATTTTTACATGGAATGAAATAAGATAATTTTTTATAAGTTGATTAGAGTTATAATTTGAAATGCTTTATTTTTTTTTAATTTAGATTTCTCACTTTTTTATCTTTTTGAGACAATTTTTCATATTGGCATGAGAATATTCCATTTTCCATATAATAAGGATGCAGAGGAGTATTACCTGTCACCCTTGCAAGAAAATTAGTTTAGGTTAGTTGATTTCTACACCTAATATCTAGTCTTGGGTTTTTAATTCACTACAATCACACATGTGGTTTTCATTCGTTTATTTGGTCACTTGCAATCAGTGTGTATCATCCTAGCCTAAGATTACTTATGTTCAATGGATGTTCAATAATGGATGTAGCTATATTTCTTCCCTGCTTCTTGGAAAAACGTGTACAACACGTGGATATGCATCTCGATCTAGAATTGGAATTAGAACAATGTTGGGCATGGGATATACATTGTGGCGAGGATACTAGATTTTGAATGTACACTTAATCTAGGCAAAAAAAGATGAGACTCTGTAAGTCTTAGGGGTTAGAGGTAATCCAACCAATACTAGGCTAACATCTACAAGGATTTAAAGGAGATTATGTTTTCACTTATATAATCACATGCCAAAACATATTAGGTGCCAAAACTTGTGAGAATTAAATTAATTCATCAATTCCAATAAATCTATTGTTAACTCTACAATAAGACATCAAATTCAACAACCAATGAGATATGAAATAAATAATTTTAGATATTTAAAAATAAATAAATAAAAATGATTTGTAAAATATAAATTTGAAAGAAATCTATAAATTTATGTTGAAAAGAGAAGTAATGTGGAGTCAAAGAAATATGGAAGGTGTCACGACCCCACAGGAATCTCTGAACATATCTTGCGATCATTCACCTCTTAAGGGTATGCGACACCACGACGGTTCTTACTTGGTTGTTTGGCACACCAAGAATACTTGGTCCTAACTATGTCATTTCACCAAGAGCACACCCATACTCCATTCTAGGCTACTGACGAGTCACACTCCTACTCTAGTGAAACTCTTTCTTACTTAGATAATTATTAACATAGTTTAATGCTTAGTTTTATTTAAGCATACATCCATGAACATGAGAATCCAAGAGAACAACTGTAGAACAAAAACGAAGACAAACACATAAATAGTTTGGGTGACACAAACCATTCCTAACACTTGACTAAGTCTTTTTTATTGTGAAACAATTAAAAATGAGAACTATTGGCTCGGTTTACAACAGGGAAACGTCAAATGACTCGCCTTACCTCACCACGAAGCTTAATAATAGATTCATCCCACTAAGACTTTCTATCGCAACCATTTCTGCAACCACATGTGGTGCACCTTGGACATGCCCAAAACCACAGACTTGTTGTCCCTTCAGTTATGCACACTTTCACCAAGATAACATAGGTTTCAGTTTCACCTCACACATGCCTCCATACACTAGCGTATTCAAACTTCCCTAAAATATTCCAAAACGTCCAACTCTTGGATACTTGTTTTCCATCTTGGAAAATCTACCTTAGTTTGTTATCACAGACTTACTCTCCAAATCTCTTGTTGAAAATTATATATGCCTTCTTTGGCTGTGCTCCCTTTGCTTTATATGGACTCCAATTGTCACTTATGATAATTTAATTGAAGTATAATTTAAAACTTTTTTATTTTCTTTTATTTAATTCATCTCTTAGTCGTAGGTTTCCTAACTTTCCATATAATATGAGGATAATTTTTTTTTATGATAATTTGATTGGAGTCATGATTTTAAATTTTGTTTTTTTCTCTTTTATTTTGTTTAGTTCGTCCATTATATATAATCTTCGTTGTACTTGGAACCTCCAAAGTTGATATGGTCATCCAATGGCCTTGATTTCCTTTTATATTTCAATTTTTGTAAGAAATCATTGTTTTTCTTATGTTCTCCATATAATCCACTAGCTCCTTAGACACATATCCCTTATAGGTATAGGTGAAAATAAATTATTATTTCTATGCAAAATTATTTGTACATAACCTTTAATATTTTTAGGTGGCCTTGAAGCAAAGCCATTTTATTAAAATGTGGTATTTTTAGGTGGCCTTGACCCAAAGACATTCTTATTAAAATGTGGAAGTAGATCATTTGCAAAGCTAAGTGGCCCAAGATCAACTTGATTCAAAGACGAATCATGGTTTTTTCATGGTTATTTAAATTTCAAGTAGAACGTACATAAAAACAAACCTTGCAATAGAAAGTGATGCATTCACAATGATATAATCAGATTTAGTTGCATGCATTATAATCTTATGTGATTTTGGTTTTTTAGGAAGTTCCTTTCTCAAATAAAATTCAATTAAAACTAGCCTTAAGGGTTATCTTGATTGATAAGATTTCTTGTGTGAAAGTTTACATAGGTTTTGAGATCAAATCCCATTGAGTCTCTTGGGGTTACCTTTAACACCCCTCTCGAGGTCTACTTGTTTTTTGTTTTGTGGTAATTAGATTTATATGCATTTTCATTAGTATTGAGATGGAATATTATGATGTTCTTTATAAATGATGACCTTGTGTAGGTTATTTTCTTGAGACCCACACTAACCTAGGTTAGATGATGGGAGCAACCCTAGGTGAGGCCTATTTGTTTTTTGTTATGCGGTAATTCACTGGCGATTATATTTATATGCATTTTCATTAGATTTGAAGTGGAATATTATGATGTTCTTTAGAAATGATGACCTTGTGTAGGTTATGTTCTCAAGACCCACACTAACCTAGGTTAGATGATGGGATAAACCTTGGATGAATACTAATTAAAAATGTCAAAATCACATCTAAAGGATAGGGCTCTTGTTTTATGAGTATGGCCTACCTAATTATTTCACCTCATAATCTCGAGAAGGGGAAAAGTGACTTGTAACTAATTCCTAAAGTAAACTGGAGTAAACTTGAGTAAAAATCCTAAGGGGAATGCACTATATGTCAGATTTTACCCACTTTATGACACTTGTATTTCTACCCCTAAGCCTAAAATTGCCACATGTGTATTATGGCAGGGGAAGGGGAAGAGAAAGAGATAGTCTTGGGAGGAATATATTATCCTTAAGAGATTAGAAAAGAGATCGCCTACCATATATGAGGAGGATGATTGTTTTTAGATCATGCAGAAATTATGTCTTAAGAAAGAGTCTTATATTAATTGTGAAATTGTGGGAGATAGTTACTCTATTCTAATATGTGTGGATAGTTGAGGTTGGAAGTGTCCCTGATCAGCTAGGGGTACTAATTCTCATTGTGTTTTAAAATTGATTTGTTGTAAGTCTAGAAGTCCCTCCACCATGCTATGGATAATTAGTCGGATGATTTATTTTGAGTTGAATTATAGGGAAGTGTGGGTGATCGGGTTATTTACTTAGTGTTTTATCCTAAACCCTCAATGAACTTGATCTCCTACTTGAGGGGGAATTTCTTGGGATTAGGTGTATGTATTGGTTGGGTGGAAATACTCCCCTTGGATGTGGTTCCCCCATTTTTTTGCAATTTGTTTGTGGAGCACTGATTTGGACCATGATTGGTCATCAACAAGGCAACAAATTTAAGATACTTGATGTAGGACCACTACTTATGATGATCATTGTTGATTTTCCTGATGGGTTAGACATGGTTGATATACCCACCCATTTTCATGTGGTTGATATACTTGATTTCTTATATTTGATGGAGTTATTTGATTGATTTAAAGAATGAGAATGTGCCTTAGTAGGGAACACCTGCCCAATGAGTTTATGCTAGAAAAATGTTGTTACATTACCAACAAATATTTTGGTTATTGGTTACTACCATATTCCATTTGGAAAACTAGGGATGAGGGGAGAAATCCATGGGGACCTAGAAAGGTACCAATGTCCTCACTTGGAATACTTAATATGTGAGAAAGTGAGAGAGTATAATTCATTGAAAAAAAAATTCAAACTAAATTCATGTAGAAATAGAAGCCAATAAATAAGTTTCCTTTGAAGCCAAATCACCATATTTACCCCACAACATTATTAATGAAAAATAAGGAGTTAACGTAACAATATTCTAAAGAAGTATTGAACATTCATAATGATATTGAAACTGGAAATAATGTTTTAGTATAAAGATTGATGGCTCATTGGAAAGGCCTAATAAAGTGGCTAACCTTCCTCAAGAATCATGGGTGTAAGGACCCTACTTGAGGTGTCATTTTTAAAGTTATGATGGATGGAATGTTGAGTATACTTTGCTAATGGTGCATGGTGAGACTATACATTTTGGTATCCTTGGTGACTGACCCATGGGTGGAATCCATGATATGGCTAGGATAATGTACTAGCATGTAGGATAGGAGGGCCATAAGATGTCTAGTCGAGTAGGGAAGAAAATTGATGAGGCATTTCATATCAAGCATAGGTGGAGGATGACATCATTTGGAAATGTGATGAATTATGTGTTATCCATCATAAGGAAATGATGTCGATGAGTGTACTAAAGGTATGTGAATTCCTGATAAAGTAGGGATGTGATCTTTAAGGAATAGGAGGTGTTGTCCTAAATGTATGACAAAACAATATCATGTTAGGTAGTTGGTTTCCTATGATTGGGTGGAAATTGAATAACATTATCTATGGTGAAACAAGAACTTTTATATTATCCACAATCTAAATTTTTTGGCTTGGATCTAATCAAGACATGTTTCGTAGGTGTAGTATGAGTGATACACGCGATTGATGGTCATGAACAACTAGCAAGGTCACACTTGTGTGACATGGAAACTAGACTTCTTGAGTGATATGGGATGCTAAAGTAAAATGAAAAGTCTAGCCTCATGAAAAATGGCATCCGAGCCACATGAATGTGACAAATGGTATTAGATCCATGCTCAAATGTGGAAATTATTGAGTGTCCCTTCACCACTACACCCCTTTCATTAGAGGAGCCAATGGATCTGCATTGACGAGGATGTCAATAATTCATGTAGGAGAGAGTGTAAGGACCCTACTTGAGGCACCATTGATAGTGGCATGATAGTTGGCGCATTGAGAAAAATTGGCTAAGGGTGCACAGAAAGTCCATATGGTTTGGTAGCCTTAGTGACTAACTCATGGATGGTAGCCATAAGATAGTTAGGATGGTGTACTAATGCATAGGCTACAAGGACTAAGGATGTCTAGTTGAGTATAGTAGATGGTTGATGAGGTATTCCATAGCAAGCTTTGATAGAGGACAACATTGTTTTGCAATGTAATGGATTGTATCTTATCCATGGCAAGGTAATGATGTCAATGAGTGTACATAAGGTATGTGAATTACTATAAAGTGGGGACATGATATTCATGTACTATCATGTGTTATCCTAGATGAATGACAACAGGGTCTCATGTTGGGTAGTTAGTTGTCCAAGTATTGTTATCTTAGGGGAGACAATGGTGTAACATTTCCTATGGTTGGGTGGTGTGCATCATCGCCTATGTGTTAGGAATCAAGCACAAACAAAATGAGGCAAGAAATGGAGGAATAGGAATTAAGAAATTATAATGCACATTGTATTGATCTGATGATATGAATCTATAGTAAATATATCAATCAGATCTAGATCTATATCTCATTGACAACTCATTAGTGGATCATGACAACAACTAATGAATAAATGGGTTTTAATACTCATATCAATGTGGTATTAGACTTTGTGATTGTCTAGGGACTCATNCCTCAATCACAAGTTTGAATAATAGTACCAATAACAAAACAATAACTGGTATCATATTCAATGTGAAACTATTGAATTAATCTTCGATGAATATATTCCTAAAAAAACCACCAAAATATGTATTTTTAATAGTTCATCTAGAATTGAATAGCTTCCATGTTTAAACATTCTCGTTCTTTTGATTTGAGGAGACTAGTTACCATACTGGAATTCCCAAATGTTGATTGATTTTTATGAATGGTAGTACTTTGAATATTGAAGCCTGACTATCATCATTGATGTCTAATATTCCCCCTATCAGTTGAAAGGTGAGAATTTTTTTGAAATTTGTTGAAGTTTGTTGAGAGGATCCAAGATTTAGCTTAGAATTATTTATGTTCTTCAATGATTCATGATTGAAAGCATCCAAGATTTAAGCTTTGGATTCTTCATGTGATGGTTTGGATGACCACTAACCAATTTGAGTTGAACAATGTGGTGGTTTTGTATTACCACTAACCATCTTCACTCCCCCATAAAGATGTAGGAGTATCCTTTTCATCAATGTTTTCCCCCCCTTGAGGCGTGGAGAGTACCATATTTGATTCATGTTTTAATTTTAGAGAAAATATAGAATTGGATATTGGTCATCACCATAATCATCTGGAATAGTTTTTTGAAAGATTTTGACTGGTTTCATTTCTCCATGAAGTTGTGGCTTTACCTCTGTCTTAACTAGATAGTAAGACTAATGTACTTTATTTACTTGTTGATTCCATTTTCGAGAGATGATCCAACCATAATGAATATTTTTCTTAACCTTTTTCTTCTTTAGACACTTTTACGAGGGATGATTTGTCTTCCCACAGTGAATACAAGGATGGATACCAAAACACGGTGTCTCCAAGTGACCAATTATATGACAATGGTGGCACTTATTATCAAGATTCTTCACTTCTTCAAGAAGTCCTACACTCACAAAGTGAATTGGTTTAGAGTAATTTGGGATATGAAAGATATTGTATTTTTTTATATCTTAAGTCATTTCAACCTTTTTTGAATGATAATTCTTCCTAAGGTCTGGAAAACATCTTGAAATATCATTTTGTTGTTCTTTTTCTTCTTCACATTTGTTGTTGTCGATGTTTTCGTTCTTTGCTTCTTCTTGGGACTCATCTTTGACAAATATTTCCTCCATCAATTGCATGGAAGATTCCATATCTTTTGTGTCTTGTGCATTAGCTATCAAGTCTTTTATATCACAATTATCATCAATCATCTATGTCATGTCTTGTATGTCACAAGTTGCATCAACTTTTTGCATGATTTCATTTGTATCACATGTTGCATCAATCATTTGGATGAACTTTTCTATAGTACATATTGCATCAATATTCTCTATTAGATCTTCTATATCACAACTTGCCTAAACCTATTTATTTTCTATAGATGTTGCATTAATCATGTCATCAATGTGATTCTTCTTTTCTCTTAATTTTATCTTAAGTGCATCAATTAATTGATCCTTCATTTATATTTCATCTCAAAGATCATTTGTTGACTATATTGTATCAACCATGTAACCAATTAGTTTTTGTTTTTGGCTTAATGTCCACTCAATATTTTTAACTTGATTTTACAATTCATGGTTGTCCTCTTGCAATTCCTTGATTTCTTGAGAGGCGTTTTGTAAATTATTTCCTGCTTTTCCCATTTCTTATTATTCTCTCACTCACTTGTCATGTTGCTTTTTATTTCTCTCTTATACTTATTTATTTTATATCATACTCACTTGAGTTGATGTTGTTCTTAGGGTGTCGAGTACTACCGAATATGCACCCTTCTTTTGGCATGGCACCTTCATGTGGAAAATTAGAGAGTAGAACCAATTTTCATACCAACCTTAAAATAATTCATTCTCTGAATTATCAAATCACTGTTTCCAAAGCATGGACTTGGTTTCCATAGGTTGGCCAAGGTTTTTTTATTTTAGTCAGTTTTTTGTCTTCCACCTTTGTAAAAAAACTCCTATAAAAAAAATCAAGCGGTCTTATTGTCGGATCTAGTAGGTCATTGGGAAACGAATATGATTATTTTATCTCATGAACGCAACTTTGTCGTGACACCAACTTTAACGTAGAATGCACAAAGCCCTAAAAATAAATCTACATTGAAGAAATAATAGAATACATCCTAGAAGACTTTGTTTCTTAAGATTTGGAGTCTTCTTCTTTAGAGATCCATCATGGCATTCTCATCACCATTCATAATAGAATTCTCCTCACCGTGGCTTTGATACCACACAAGGTGGGACAAGAGATGGAAGAAAAGGATTTAATCCATTATCTGTTGCACATTGTCTTCCATGGATTACTATCATGAGTAAAGTACTAGGCCTCTTAAAACTCAAGAAGCTCTAATACCATGTTAAGAATCAAGAACAAACAAAACAAGACAAGTATTGGAGGGAAATTCCTTAATCCTTTCTCATGCACATTGTATTGATATGATGAAATGGATTTATAGTACATATATTGATAAGATCTATATCTATATTTCATTGACAACTCATCAATGGATCATGATAACACCTCATGAATAGATGAGTTTTACAAATCATATCAATGTGGTATTGGACTTTATGATTGTCTAGGGACTCACAGTCTCACACTATGGTGAAGTGAACACTTTGATATTTTGTATACTTTAAGGTGCCTGGCTTGGGTCCAGTCAGGACATGTTAAATAGGTGTAGTTTAGGTGATATAAGCAATTGATGGTCACACCAGTTCCATGCAGTGACTAGACTTATTGAGTGGTATGGGACACTCAAGTGGAACAAAATTTCTAACCTTGTGACATTCCTCCACTTAAAATTGTTTCCATCCATGAAATGTCTTAAAAAATGTCAATTTTATCCAAAGCTTGTTTTCCAATATTACTCTCAAAAAGTTCCACATTCATATGTGGCCAACTCCTTCAGCCAATCCATAATGTTGCTACTGAAATCACCATACAATTTTCCACTACTCAAAATGCCATGCTTGGATACACCTCTAAACTTCATGACTCAGGAAAGTTGAGTAGCTAGTTGAACTTTGTACCTACTCCATGAAAATGCACCACTCCATGTCCTATTGAACATAAGTTCCTCTTGCCTAAATTCTACTAAGCATTGTCTCTTAGATGTAACTCCAACCTCTACCGAACCACAAGTATCCTCTTACAACTCAAAGGCTCCAACCTACCATGAACACTTTCTTATGAACATCTACCACAAACAAAATCCATGTTTTTTTTAGTTACCTCTATCTTCAAAAGGATAGAGGGTTGTTTCTAAACAACATCTTTAAATTTCTTCATTGATGTTGGCATTGTTTTATTAGTGTCCTAGGATCCACTACCTGCTCCTTGGT
>ML781145.1:1332831-1383589 GCA_009831015.1 Picea engelmannii | reverse complement strand
TGGAAAATGACATTTTTTAGACTCAAAACATATCTAGAAATGAAATTTTCTACACTAAATTAATTTATAAAGTAATTGAATGTTGAAAATGCACAAAATTACAAACAGAAACCTAAATTGTAATTTCCAGCATGCATTAAATTTAATTTAATCTAGTGTATGGAAAACATTGAGGGTGCTAGATCACTATGCATAGATGCCCTGTCTCTGTACATGGAAAGGGATGAATTCAACCCTGTCCATGCACAGGAACAAGCTCAAATTCGGGCCTGTCCCTATGCATGGGTAGGGCCAAATTTAGCCCTGTCCATGCACAGGGGTAGGCCCAAATTCGGGCATGTCGCTATGCATGTATAGGGAAGAATTTGGCCCTGTCCTTGCACAAGGATAGACCCGAATTTAGGCATGTCCTTGTGCATGGACAGGATCAAATTCAAGTTTGTCCCTGTGCATGGTTAAGGCCGAATTAGGGGTTGTCCCTGTGCATGGACAGGGCCGAATTTGGCCTTGTCCATGCATAGGGACATGCCCTTATTCGGGCTTGTCCTTGTGCATGAAAAGAGTCGAATTCGACCTTGTCCATGCAAAGGGACAGGCCCCAATTCTACCATAGAAATAAATTATTAAAACAAATGAATTTATTCCTTAATTCCTTAATATACACTTTTTCCTACCTTGTTTGGAACTTATTTAAAGGAGTATGAGCATTCTCCTAAATCTGCACTTTTTCCTACTTTGTTTGGAATTTATTTCAACGAGCATGGTCATTCTTGTAAATATACACTTTTCCCCACCTTGTTTGGAACTTATTTAAAGGACCATGAGCCTATTTTCTACTTATATTAAATATACTCTCAAATTCTCTATGTTTGTAACTCCTACAATTTTCTTATTGCTTTAGCCTATGGTACTCACACAAAACATGTGCCCTCCTTTTAGAGAATGGGTTTCTTGATAATTTTCTCAGTGCTTTATACATAATAAATTTAATGTTGAATTTATAAAATTAGAAATAAATTTAATGTACAGTTATGCTTAAAGAGGCCATTATAATTCATAACTAACCTTAGGATTTCCAAACTAAATGTATAAGTATTTAATTGAATAGGGACTATTTGCTACATTAATTAATTGCGAAGCCTAAATGGATTTGAGAATTTTGTATTCAACATTGGCAATTAACCCACAAACTTAGAAAGGAGGTTGACAGGGCTGAATACGACCATGTCCATGTATATGGATAGGCCCAGATTCGGGCATGTACCTGTACATGGACAAGGCCATATTCGGCCCCGTCAACTGTCAACCTTCTAAAACTGTAAAACAAACTAAAACTTAAAAAAACTGTAAAAAAAAAAACAAATTACCTAGACATAAATTTAATGTTGAATTTATATAGTTAGGAATAAATTTAATGTTTAATTTTTACACTTAGAAATAAATTTAATGTACAATTATGCTTAAAGAGTCCATTATAATTCGTAACTAACCTTAGGATTTCCAAACTGAATGTATAAGTATTCAATTGAACATGGACTGTTTGTACATGGACAGGGCTGTATTCGACCCTGTCAACCTCCTCCTAAGGTTGACAGGGAATAATACAACCTTGTCCATGTACAAAGACAGGCCCAAATTCAGGTCTATCCCTGTACATGGGCAGGGTCATATTTGGCCCTATCAACCTCCTCCTAAGGTTGGTAGGGTCGTATTCGACCCTGTCAACCTTCTAAAACTGTAAAACAAATTAAAACTAAAAAAAAATGCAAAACAAACTAAACTAATTACCTAGACATAAATTTAATGTTGAATTTATACAGTTAGAAATAAATTTAATGTTGAATTTATACAGTTAGAAATAAATTTAACGTACAATTATCCTTAAAGATGCCATTTATTCATAACTAACCTTAGGATTTCCAAGCTGAATATATAAGTTTTCAATTGAACAAGGACTTTTTGCTACATTAATTAATTGCTAAGCCTAAATGGATTTGGGAATTTTGTATTCAACATTGGCAATGAACCCACGAACTTAGAAAGGAGTTTGTTAGGGTCGAATACAACCTTGTCCATGTACAGGTACATGCCTGAATTCAGGCTTGTCCCTATATATGGACAGGGTTGTATTTGACCCTGACAATCTCCTCCTAAAGTTGAATAGTTAGGTGCTCATGGGGAAATTATAATAACATAATTTATGACTAAAAAAAAAACAATAAGTTCTAGAAATGAAGAGTTAGGTTCCCATGGGAAAATTATAATGACCTTGTGGACAAATGATGGTTAAAAATGCTAAGGGTGACAGGGCTGAATACGACCCTGTCCATGTACAACGACATGCCCAAATTCGGGCCTGTCCCTGTACATGGAGAGGGTCATATTTGGCCCAATCAACCTCCTCCTAGGGTTGACAGGGATGAATACAACCATGTCCATGTACAGGGATAAACCCAAAATTGTGAATGTCCTTGTACATTGACAAGGTCATATTCGGCCCTGTCAACTTCCTCCTAAGGTTGACAGGGTCGAATACAACCTTGTCCATGTATAGGGACATGGCCGAATTCAGGCATGTCCTTGTACACGGACAAGGCTGTATTCCATGTCCATGTACAGGTAAAGGCCCAAGTTGAATAGTTAAGTGCTCATGAGGAAATTATAATAACATAATTCATAACTTAAAAAAAATTAATAAGTTCTAGAAATGAAGAGTTAGGTGCCCATGGGAAAATTATAATACCAAGAAAACAGATATTGGCATATTGCATTACAAAATTAGATAATAAATTATAATACCATGAAAACAGATAGTATCATATTACATTCAGAACTGAGATTTATTTTAATAACATAAATTTTATATACTTAGCTGAAAAATGCAAATAGACATATTACATGTTAGCCAATTATAATAAATTGGCATTAAAAAGTCAATCAATCAAAATATTTTTAATGATTTTCATATATTCAATTTAACGAAACTAAATCAAGTACTATTATGAGCACATGTCAACTTGGTAGACAAATGACCTTATGGACAAATGATGGTAAAAAATGCTAAGGTTGACAGGGTCGAATACAACCCTATCCATGTATAGGGACATGCCTAAATTTGGGTCTGTCCCTATACATGGACAGGGTCATATTTGACCCCATCAACCTTCTAAAACTATAAAACAAACTAACACTAAAAAAAAATGTAAAACAAACTGAACAACATACCAGGACCAACAACAACCACCCAGAGCTACAAATGCCAACACCATCCACCAATGTTCGCCCGCAACTACGTCCGTCAACACCAACATCCGCCCGCAGCTACGTCCGCCAGCACCAATGTCCACCCGCAACTATCAATTATCTACTATCACAAATATAAACTATCCACAACTATCCACAACTGTCCACAACTATCAACTATCAACATCACAAGTTCAGGAAATTTAAGAGGTGAGCAATGTGTGGGTAATATATAAACGATTTTTTGGTTGAAAGGTTCTTTCAACCAAAATATTCTTTCGGTCAAAACAACATTTGGCCAAAAGACTCTTTCAGTCGAAAATATTTACCGGAAAAAAAATCGTTCAGCTAAGATGGCACACAACAGTCGAGGCCATCGTCTCAGTACCATTTGATTTGAAGTCCAATGGTTCGGTCGAAAGGATTTGTCTTTCGACTGAAAGAATTATTAGTTTGGTCAAAACAATGTTAGTAGGAATTTTTGAAACCCTATTCTAACAAAGTGTTACCCAACTTCGTGATTTTACCCCTATGTAGAATGACAAAGAGCTTGAACACATTAGGAAAAAATCCAAGTATTATAAGAGAAAATTATGTAAGATTATAGTAGCTTTGATATTAGATACTTTTTATTTATGAAAAATCTAGAAAAAATTGAGAAAGAATATTCACAAATAATTATTAGAAGCGAGTTATCAAAAAAAATTAAAGGTTGTGATAGATCACATGTTTTTAGAAGGTTTCCAAGACTGAAAATTTTGACTCTAATTTGTTCGTGGGTGAACTTCTCCATATTGCATATTTTTTTTTCCTGCCTCATTCTTTTATTTGATTTATTCATTGGTAGGTTTCCTTAGGGTTTTAATTCATTAACAATTTCTCTCTCTAACTACTTATTTTGATTATTGGAGATCAAACACTAAGGCATTTTATGTAGAACATGAAACTTTTGAGAGAGATTTTGTTTCTCAAGATATAATATCACTTTACCTCATGCATTTACACCCTTTATTCCACACTTCAGAAATGGAAAATGCCCCAATCAACTTTATGAAGCACACTCATGAAGGATCTTTCTTTTTGTTTGAATTTGTTTAACTATTAAGTTTTTAAATGGGGCAAGTCTTAGATTTGGAGGTATGGGTAGGTATTCTCCTCCAGGGTTCATGTTCCCCAAACCTTGGCAACTTTGTTTCAAGAGACCCATTTCTTATTTTGACAACTAAATTTTATTTTTTGTAAGATAAAAATATACCTAATAACTCAAAAATAAAGATGTCCAAATTTCTAACAACCCTTTTCTAAATTTTAGTTGTATTTATAACAATACAAGACAACAAAAATAAAAGTAAAAACCATTTTCATAGGTATCTGAACAACTTATCACACCAATAGTAGGAGGTGCTATTAACACCTCAAGAGTTAAGTGTTTGGTTTTATTCATATGTTCTTTAAATTTTTTGAGCTGGGCTTGGAAAGAGCTTGGATTTTCACTAAAGGAATTGAATTCCACCTACAAGAAAATCACATCATATTTCAAAAGGTTTGATCTTGAAAAAATTAATAATGTATGCTCGAGAATATAATCTCAAAAGTATAAATTAGCATTGGTGACTAACCCATGGGTGGCATCAGCGAGACTATTAGGATAGTGTACTAGCATGTAGGCTAGGAGGGCCATCAGATGTGTAGTCAAGTAGGGAATATGATTTATGAGGTGTTGCATAGCAATCTTAGGTGGAGGATGACATGATTTTGCAATGTGATGGATTGTGTGTTATCTATCATAGGTAAATGATGTTGATGAGTGTACTAGATGTATGTGAATGCTTGATAAAGTATGGATGCCATCTTTAAGGACTTTCATGTGTTGGCCTAAATGTATGACAAAACAATCTCATGTTGGGTAGTTGGTTTCCTATGGTTGGGTGGCAATGACATAAAACCATCTATAGTGAAACAAGAAATTTGATATTATACACAAAATAAAGTGCTTGGATTGGATCTAATCA
The DNA here is from genome assembly GCA_009831015.1 of Picea engelmannii. Lineage (NCBI taxonomy): Eukaryota > Viridiplantae > Streptophyta > Pinopsida > Pinales > Pinaceae > Picea > Picea engelmannii. The sequence goes on along the minus strand of ML781145.1, from coordinate 1,378,334 downwards.
AGACAAGTTGGTTAGGTTTAGTATCAGTAAATGATTGGTGGTCATGACCAACTATCAAGGTCACACTAGTGTGTCATGGCAACTAGACTTCTTGAGTGGTATGGGATGCTAAAAAAAAATGAAAATTCTAGCCTCATGAAAAATGGTATTAGAGCCATGCTCAAATGTGGAAATTATGGAAGTGTCTCTTCACCACTAACACCCCTTTCATTGGAGGAGCCAGTGGAGCTGTGTTGATGAGGATGTCAATAATTCATGTGGGGGAGAGTGTAAGGACCCTACTTGAGGTACCATTGACAATGGTATGACATTTCCTATTGTTGGGTGGTGTGCATCATCACCTATGGTGAAATGAACACTGGTATTTTGTAGACTTTAAGGAGTCTAGCTTGGGTTTAGTCATGACATATCAAATAGGTGTATTCTAGTTGATACAAGCAATTGATGGTCTCACCAATTCCATGCCATGATTGGAATTATTGAGTGGTATGGGACACTCAAGTGGAATGAAAATTTTAACCTTGTGACATTCCCCAACTTAAAATTGTTTCCATCCATGACAATGTCCTAAAAAATATCAATTTTATTCAAAGTTTGTTGTCTAAAATTACCCTAAAAAAGTGCCACATTCATTCATAGCCAACTCATTCAACCAATCCACAATGTTTCTACTAAAATAACCATGAAATTTCCCACTACTCAAAATTTCATTCTTGGATACACCTCCAAACTTCATGACTTAGGAAATTTGAGTGGGTAATTAAACTTTATACCTACTCCATGAAAATTCACCACTCCATGTCCTATTGAACACAAGTTCCTCTTTATTGAATTCCACAAAGCACCATCTCCTAGATGTAACTCCAACCTCTGCCTACCCCCAAGTCACCTTCTACAACTCAAAGGCTCCAACCTACCATGAACACTTGCCTATGCACATCTACCAAAAACCAAATCCATATTAGTTTTTAGTTACCTCTATCTTCAAAAGCATAGAGGGTTGTTTCTAAACAACATATTTAAATCTCTTCATTGATGTTGGCATTCTTTAATTGGTCTTCAATTACTTTATTATTTCCTTGTGGGTCYGACTTCTCTTCCTGGGTCTTCAACTTTTTCCTAGAGGTTCTGTAATGGTGTATATGGGTCTTCTTGTACTTTATTATGGATAATGACTGCTCAAAGTTGCAAATCTCCAAAACTCCCTCTCAATGAGGGAGACATTCTCCATCCTTTGATTTCTTCTGTCATAGAAAGGTTGTCCATGAGCCATATTGATGTTCCATATCTGCACATGTATTCCATCCTGAAATATGCATGTGACAACATCTTGAGTCCATCCACTCCTTGTTAGGAGAAGGACTATACTCAATCCATTCACCACTAGAAAAGACCTGTGAGTGAATGATTCATTACCCTTGGTCATATCATCACTAGCATAGCCCCGTGCATGACCAATCTAGGATAATGTCTACTTGGTGCTTACATGGGCCACTCACCACTAGAAAATCCCCATGGATGAATGAATCATTACCCTTGGTCATATCAACACTAGAATAACCTCGTGCATAACCAATCTGGGATAATTTCTTCCCAAAGCTATGGGCCATTCACTACTAGCAGATCCCTGTAAGTGAATAAATCATTCTCCTTTGGTCATATCTGCACTAGCATATCCCTGTGCATGACCAATCTATGAGAATGTTTGCACGATGTTATTTCCTAGATAACATTAACATACCCATGCCATTCACCACTAGTGGATCCTCGTGAGTGAATGAATCATTCTCCATTTGGTCATATAAGAACTAGCATAGCCCTGTGCATAACCAATCTCGTAGAAATTATGCTCGATCTTGAACCATCAACACTCATCACTAGCCAAATCAACATGGATAATTTTATGTATCATCCTCCTCAAGAAAGTCATCATGGCCACTCTGGGAGGATATCTTCAATATTATTATCTATGGATAAGTACCATAGCTTCACTTCTCTCTTATGTATCATGTCTCGGATGAATTCTTGCAAGAATCTTCCAAAGTTACACCGCTTCACAACCTATGAAATTGGTTGTGACATACTATGTCTCTATTGTACTGAGTGCTACATAAGCCTGCTTCAAGCTTATTTTTGAAATCTTAACTTATTCCAAGCTGAAGAAACACCCTAAGGTGCTCAATCTGTCTATTGCACTCCCTTCTCAATCATAATCTGTATATGTTTACAGGCTCACTTCATCACCTGGGACAAAACATATCCAACTGTACTATGCTTCACTGCCACCCACTAGAAATGCCTTGGCTTCAACCAAATACTAGCTCAGGGTGCTCACTTTAAATAAAATATCTATCCTGACACTAACCAAGTACATCAAGGATCCAATATACTACATGTACATCGTGGGATCCACTAAATTTAAGTCTAAAGTAGAATCACTCGACTTCTTCAAATTTGTCTCCATAGGTGTAACCATGGACTTGCAGTCCATCATATCAAATCTCATCGGTATCCCCTGACTGAGGAAGATCTCACCTAATATCTATCACACCTCCAATCCCATAGTACATCTGGCCAAGATTCTTCATATCAAACTATGAGGTCAACTCCATCTATCACTAATGTAGGATTCACTCTCTAGTCTACCTCACTAGTTGCTCCCTCTTTGAATGAGACAAAATCTATACACATTCCTCGTGACTGGATGCATCCTTTGTCATTGTAGAAAGGTATATTGAAGTATGTGTATCCTTCCAAGAGATCTCACATCTCCTAGAAGTCTCCTCAACTCATGACACATGTGTCTCAATCCTAGAAGATGTCTCTCCCCCACTTGAATATGAGGGAGAAATCCCTCTAAATGAGTGACTCTCCCTATGATCCAATAAATATATATAATATCAATATCACTGTGATTCTACATAATTATTAGTTAAAACCAAGCTCATCAAGTATCCATCGATCCTGCAATACCATGCTCCCTTTGAAACATTTCTCCCTATGAGTTTGTATAATATCTAGAGCCATTTTCTCCCTCTACATCTATTGATCTCCTCTAAAGTCTAATCTCTAATGAACTATCCTAAGAGGATGTTCCTCCCTACTAGAACCTAAGGGATAACTCCCTCTAAACTCTAGATTCCTTTGAGCCGGTACTAAGTGGGGTCGTCTGCCTCACCACTGGTGGATCCACCTACTTTTCCTCATAACTGGAAGGTTTTGGAATCAATGATATGACTGATCAGTGTCATATAACTCAAGAATATATGAGTATCACAAAGAGATGCATGTCTCATTACATCCTGCAATGTATCACAAAGACATTTTGGTCTCTTACTAGTCACTTCAACATCTCTAGGTAGATGCAATGACTGGCTCTGCTGACTCTTCTTGATGATTTGAAGAGTGAACAACTGAGCTAGATGAATCTGCATGGTAATCCTTCAGAGCCTTTTTCTTCTCACTATCAATCTCGATATGGAACACTCTATATCTCACAAAGGTATCCTTCTTTCCAAAAGGTTCTAGCTTCATCTTCTTCACCTTCAGTATGTGGATGTATACTATCATGTATACAACTCCATGTCTAAATAGTCTACTCCATGTCTCAAACTAGAGAACATCTAATATGTTTCCTCCTACAACTGTCACTATAGCTCCCTCTTAAATCTATCACATGTGACATGCCCAGAACAAGTGCAATAACAAGAAAACATAACAGATAAGAACAATATTCTTATGATAAGGAAATATGAACAAGAACAAAAATAGGAAACATGAACCACACTTTTCTAGTGTTGTTACCAATCATTCCTCTATGGTAACCTACCCATAGAAAAATAAGGACAAAAGACAATAGAAACACTTTTCTATTGTTGTGACCTCCATAGTAACCTACATGGGACAAAGCCAACAACCAAGAACATCTCCTACAAGAGATCAAATTTATCTTGTAAATAAGTGCATCATTAGTACTAAACAATGATCATTTACACAATTATAATTGTACTAAAAATATTCAAAACATTTGATAGAAAAAGTATGCAACAGTAATAGATCTCTAAATATTGTTGTCCCAATTACAAAATTTACTTAAGATGCAACACTATAAAATATCAAACTTGACATGCAAACCTGGAGTCTTAATTTGTGTTGTCCCATTTGTCATATATTGTAGGAGACATCACCATTGCTACCTCCAACTCTTGGGATTCCTTTGAGTGCACTATATTTAAGAACCCTTTGGATCTACAGTCACTACTTGTCAAGAAATGACCTTTTGCCAAATGTACATCTCCTACAAGCACCCTCATGCTATGCTAAATGATATAAATTTGAAACATATACAAGTGCATACCTCTGATATTTGTAGAACCATCCAACTTGTCATTTAATCTAAAACTAGACACCATCATTCGATGAAGAAATCACAAAATCAATATAGAATAAAGTTCAATGTCTAGGAGAATGTCAATAATCCTAAAAACCCTAAAATTTCAAATTGGACGAAAATTCAATCTGAGAAGTGCAATAGGTGCAATAGGGAAATGAAATTTGTTGCATACAAAACATTTTACTCAACTCGGCCCAATAAATTCTCAGTGAGCTTCACAAATAAGTTTGTTGTAACTGCAGTAGTGGGTTTTAGGTGGAATTCCAACTTTCACTAAGTTGCGGTTTGAGACCACCAAGAGGTGCACTAGGCTAGGGAGAGCTAATCAATGGAAATATTAATCTCAATGTATTCCAATAGGTTTCTGAACGATATTGGAAAGTTTAGGTCTATGCAGCGGTAAACAAAAACAATGCAGTGGCAATATTTCAACTAGCTCTGAGACCGTGTTGGTATTTTAGTTATTCTCATATTTGATATTTATTGACTTATGATTATTGTTATCCCCATTTTGTGGATAAATAAGGAGATTATGTCTCAAGTCCCTCAAGTTGCATATATGGAGTGTCGAGAGACCACATGACCAACATTATCATTTTGCACAGCTAGAGACCCATATGGCCACCACAATGAACCAATACTTGGTCATCATCCACACCATATTGCCACCACATGTCACTTGGGTCTTTCTCCATGCCGTACAAGTCAGGCATGATGGTGGGTATCATTTCAATATTTGAGACATTCTAGCTTTTATATAAAAGGTTATTTTTTATTATGAGACATCTTCTTTGGAAACTATTCCTTTTACCTTGTTTAAATGTTGGTGGTTGGATTGGGGAACTCAAGTAGATGGCCACCCTTAGGATGGAGTGTTTCTGGGAGCTTCCTTTGATGAGTCATCGTGCCACTCCCGACCACACTTACCACTTTCCATCATTATTTCCCCTCATGACATCATCTCTTGGGATTTTTGGGTAGACTGACCTTAGAAGGGACCATTCCTCATTTCATGGGAAGAAGGAATTGAAGGCCCAAAGGGGAGTTATTTAGAAAAAGATAAAATCCTAATCAAATATCCTTCTAGATGATTCGTCTAGGGGATCTCGAGAAAGCAATGAAAATCTTATCCACAAGAAAATAAGGACCACATGAAAAGAATAAATAATAACGCTTAAAGGATCAGTTGAGGATAGGGGGTCTCATCATGAGACAACCTATCATGTCCATGGGTATCTAACAATATGAAATTACCAGTTTTGGTCATCACACTAGATTAATGGATCTCAGTTGCATGGATGAGGGAAATGGGGTCTCATCACGAGTCAACCTTCTCATTTTCATGAAAGTACTTGTGGGTGACACTGTCGATATATGGTCACCATGCCAGGGGAGTGGTCTCCAACTTGTCATATGCTATATTGAAATAAAATACAAATAAAGAAAGATAAAAGGCAATTGATGGGCTTGGAAAAAATGCATTATGGATGAAGGTGCGGAACACCCTCCACAAAAGCACCCATAAATGAGATACTATGGACCCTTGCATATCATGAACCCCATTCCCATTGAGTACTTCATCCATCCATTTCATTTCATTCAAATGACTTAAATAGGGTTGTTCCTATACTTAGGGGGTTTGATCCATTGAAAAGAAGTACCATGCCAACCCACCCACAACCAAACTTGGAAAAACGTCTAGTTTCTTAAGCACATGTTTGTATGATGTAGTCATGGTATACATCATTTAATGTCTCTTTTATTGACTTGTTTCATTCATCATGATCCTTTGAATTGAGATCCTTGGAGGGCATATCCATTTGTCTTGCAGGTACAACTTGGTGGCCAGTTTTGGAAGAACAAGCCTAGCTTGGGCTTCCATGATGGAAACCAACCCATATGATGAATGACATAGGAACACATTCCATACAACAAAGATATGATTTTGTAGGCCTAGAAGACAGTTGGATAGACATATCGTACCCTTTGCATGCCAAACGACTTGCCAAGAAGGGAAAAAGTGTCACTCCCTAGGGGCTTGACATCACATTTGAGGGGAATATGTTGGTTGATGATGAATCAGAGAATGAAACATGGAATTTTGTCGTGGAGAGGCTCTGGATGATTTCCACATGGCCTTTGGAGGCCCTACTTTGTATCCTAGCTCCAACGAATTACTCAATTTTCCAAAATGTCCTCCTTCAAGGGATGACGTCACCTTTGTTTTAGGGTTTTCTTTGTGCAAAATTGAAATTAAACAAAAATTTTAAATATTATCTTTGTAAAGGGGAAATATTAGGGTTGTTAACCCCTAATCTTGTGTTTTCCCTAATATTATGTGGACAAACAATGTTGGCTACATTTTGTATAAATAGAGATCATAAGATCTCATTTTCATAACACAACTCTCCATTGTGAGAGGTTATTCGACTGGAATTTTTGCTCTCTTTGGCTAGTTCTCTCTCTTTTTCTTTTGTTTATGGTTATTTCTTGGTTATGGTTGATGGAGATTCTGCGCTAGCCTTGGACGGATTTCTTCATTTCTTTTTTGGTAGTTAGTCTAGATTTTATTTCCTTTTAATGCTTGAAGGTGCCATTTATTTCATTTTATTATCATTTGTACAAGTAAAGGGTTCTATTTGACTGAGCCAAGTAGGAAGTATAAAGGCATACACCCCTACTTGTGTTGCCACCATTTTATTTCTAAGGGAATAATTCTTCATAAGGGTTTACTAAGAGGAGTATAATTGCATACACCCTCCTAGTTAAAACCCTAGCTAAGAGAAGCTTGCCTTGGGGAGAAAAATGGTTTACACCCCCAAGGAAGTACCCTATATATCTTCTTCATATTCTCTCGAGTCCATTAACCATTTCATAAAGGCACTAGTCATTTACTTATTACATGGGAGAAATAAATTTTTTCCTTGGTAAATGTACAAATTTCAAGTTTTGAACTTGTCTCTTTTGGATAATGATCTTGATGCCTTGGGGATTATTCCTCCCTTAGGGAATCCTCTTTCTCCCAAAAATTATTATTTCTACATCAAAACTAACCTACAGCCATTAGGGTTGCTTTAAACTCTAACCCTAACTGCTAATATCTCACAAACTAACCCTAGACTAACCCTCTAACTTTGCTAGTTTAACCTACTATCCTAGTTGCATATATTGGGATAGATTTTGGCACCTTTTGATGGTCATATTTTCTGTTGTACTTCATTGAATGCTACATTCATAAGGATGATATACTACTGCAGGAATTTACTTTTATGACAACCATCTTTATTCAGTCTTGAAGTGTTATTTTCGGACCACATTGGTTACTATTTTTATTGCTGACATTGATAACTAATATAGACCTTTTACATGATGATTTGGATGTAATATATTGCTGATTTGCTAACTTGTATGATTCTTTATTTTAGGGACAACAAGCTTAAATTTCTGATCCATTACTATACTTGGTTGGAAAACTGTCTTTTCTTGTGTCTCGGGTAGGTACAGGGGCACCGACAACTATCTCTTTACTTGGTATCCATTTACCTCTCTTTACTTACCATTTTCAATCAATCTATTCTTCCATCACTTGACCTTATGAGGGACTTCTTACACCTCCCTTCATCCTTATAATTCACCATAAGGTCTCTAGGATCACCTCTCGAGAGTGACCTTAGTCACCCCCCAAGTGCGAGACCTACATCGAGGTGACATTGTGTGTAGAATTCCCAAGCTGTAGCACATGATTTTTGTGGTTAGGTCGATATTTTAGCAACCTACAACTTGTGCTATAACATTTTGGCTTCGTTTGCAAGGAGGATTTTGAATCCTCTTAGTGCCCTAAAATAGAACTTTTGGCAAGTCTCTTTCCCAAATCCTTCACCTCGAGATTTCTTAGCGAATCCACTCCAAGAACTTACCCATTTTCCTTTGAAAAACCTTCTTCAAATTTTTTCTTGCGACTCCACCATTTCCCAAAACCACCTTTCCATTCCTTACCTTTCCCCTGCTCTCCCCTTTCATCCTTTGATAATCCTTTCTCTCCCTTGGAAACTCCTTTGAGTTGTCCTTCTAGTCGATAGGACTATGGCACCTCAGAATCAATCAAGACCCCAACATCCCTCGTGGAAGGAAAATTTTTTTATGGAAAGGAAAAAAATTGTTAATGAATCCCCTGAAGAGATGATGAATCAAGTAAAAGAGATGCTTGAAGAACATGCTTATGAAGAAATATTCCAAGAAGATATTGATGAAGCTTATCACGTTGAAGAATTCGAGGAGGCATTTAATGAAGATGAAGTGCTTTCACTTAACGACTCAGATGAATACATCCAAGATGCTATTCCTCTTACTCATCAAGAAGATAAAAATATGAGTTATGACCCTTTCAAGGATCTTGATGACAACCTGTTCCATGAACTTGGAAGTGAAGGAGCACTAGAAGATCCCTCAGATACAATTGATCAACATATTGACACTTTCATACATATTGGAAAATGTGGATGGGACATGAGACTTTTCACCTTTGACAGAGATCCCACTTACAACGTTGAGGGAAACCCACAAACAAAGGATTGGTCTCCATGCATAAATGAATCACATTTTTGGGATGGTGATGGTGACATGATCATAGATTTTCTTGATCTATTTCATAATGACTTGTCACAACATCTTCAAGGTGATTCATATCCTTTTGGGGACACACATTTTTTCTACGATGATTTTCAGACATTTTCACCCTTGATTTTGGAAGAGTACCAAGACATAGCCATCCTGAGGTAATCAGAGTTTCACTCTACGAAGAGAAATTTTTTTCATCTTGGAGATTCTCATGAGGATTCATAGACAAAGAGGCAATGTTTTTCTTCTTCTAGACCTAATCATGTCTTGTACCTCATTTCTCCCCCTTAGGTGAATTATGGGGTATTCTTGAGTTATCTCACTTCTTCTCAATCTTTGAGGATCAATGACTGTTTTTATGAGGATGAATATGAGCCATCATCTACATATTCCAGTCCACTCTAGAGGTGGATAGATCAATCTTCTAGCTATGCTTTCAATTGGGAGTTTCAAGACGATCGAGATTGTCGTTTCTCTTTTAAATTAGATTACCTCCCTCCCACCCATCTCCATGATTTTTATTTCATGATTGATTATATATTTATTTAGTTTGATGATTATTATTTTCTTTACTTATATTTGTTGTTTCACATGATTAAGCACAGGGGAAAATGTCTTCATACGATGATCAGGTGGTTGCACTGGTTGTACAATTTCACCTGATACCTTCAAGACTTGATCTTTAGGGTCCCAGAAACCTAGGTAAGTAGGTAAGTCATCTTTCCTTCTTGTATCTTGCATTTTGTTTGCTCATATTATTTTAGTTGCATTGCATTTTAATTTTTCTCTATTTTCATTATTGATTTCATCATAATATATGTATACTTGGTTAGAAATTTTGTCAAAATTTTATTTTTCTAGCTTAGTTGGTTTTGATTATGACCATATGAGAACGAGGATGATTAGGCCATTCTGCACTTTACAATTTGATGTTTCCTTGCAGGAACATGTCTACTAGGATATGTTGCGGTTCTCATGCACTCTATGACGAGAAAATGTCCCCAAGTAGGAGCCATATGTTATCCTAATTTTGTGGATAACTAAGGAGACTATCTCTCGAGGCCCTCAGATTGCAGATATGGAGTTTCGATAGACCATATGATCCAACAGTGATCCAAGAGTTGGTCATCATCCACACCAGTTTTCCACCACAAGTCACTTGGGTCTTTCTCCATGCCATACAATTCAGGTTTGATGGTAGGTATCATTTCAATATTTGAGGCATTCTATCTTGTATATCAGAGGTTATTTTTTATTATCAAACATCTTCTTTGGAAACTATGCCTTTTACCTTGTTTAAATGTTTTTGGTTATCTTGGGGAACTCAAGTATATGGTCACCCTTAGGATGGGGTGTTTCTGGGAGCTTCCTTTGATGATTGATTGTGCCACTCCTGACCATACTTACCAATTTCCATCATTATTTCCTCTCATGAAATCATCTCTTGGGATTTTGGGGTAGACTGGCCCTAGAAAGGACCATTCCTCATTTCACGAGAAGAAGGGTTTGAAGGCGTAGAGGGGAGTTACCTATAAAAATATAAAATCCTAATGAAAGAACCTTCTAGATTCTTCGCCCAAGGGATCCCGAGAAATTAATGAAAATATTCTCCCCAAGAAAATACGGACTCCATGAAAATAATAAATAAAAATGCTTAAAGGATTCGTTGAGGATAGGGGGTCTCATCACAAGGCAAACTGTCACTTCCATGTGTATCTAACAACATGAAATTACCATTTCTGGTCATCACATTGGGTAATGGCTCTTAGTTGCATGGCTAAGGGAAATGGGGTCTCATCATGAACTAACCTTCTCATTTCTGTGAAATTACTTGTGGGTGAAACTGTCGATATATGGTCACAACACCAGGGAAGTGGCCTCCAATTCACCCTATGCTATATTGAAAGAAATTATAAATAAAGAAAGATAAAAGGTAATTGATGGGCTTGGAAAAAATGCATTATGGACGAAGGTGCGACACACCCTCCACAAAGGCACCCATAAGTGAGATACTATGGATTATTGCATATCATGAACCCCTTTCCCATTGATTACTTCCCCCATCCATTTCAATTCATTCGCATGACTTGGATTGGGTTTTTCCTAGACTTAGGGGGTTTGATCCATTGAAAATAAGTACCATGCCAATCCACCCACAACCAAAATTGGAAAAATGTCTAGTTTCTTAAGAACATGTTTGTATGATGTAGTTTTGGCATACATGATTTAATGGCTCTTTTATTGACTTGATTCACTCATAATGATACTTTGACTTGATCTCCTTGGAGGGCATATCCATTTTTCTTAAAAGTACAAGTTGGTGGAAAGTTTTGGAAGAATAAGCCTAGATTGGGATTCCATGAGGGAAAGCAACCCACGGGATGGATGAAATAGGCCCACATTGTAGATGACAAAGAGATGCTTTCATAGGCCTAGGAGAGAGCTAGACAGACATATCCCACCCTTTGCATGCCAAACGACTTTCCCAGATGGGGAAAAACGTCACTCCCTAAGGGATTGGCATCACATTTGAGGGGTATATGGTGGTTGATGATGAATCAGAGCATGACACATGGAATTTTGAGGTGGAGAGGATCCAAATGATTTCCACATGGCATTTGGAGGCCCTAATTTGCATCCCATCTCCAACGACTTTCTTAATTTTCCAAAACGTCCTCCTTCAAGGGATGATGTCACCTTCGTTTTAGGGTTTTCTTTGTGCAAAAGTGAAATTAAACAGAATTTTTAAATATTATCTTTTTAAAGGGTAAATATTAGGGTTTTTGACCCCTAATCTTGTGTTTTCCCTAATATTATGTGGAAAAACTATGTTAGCTACATTTTGAATAGATGGAGATCATAAGATCTCATTTTCATAACACAACTCTCTGTTGTGAGAGGATCTTGGACTGAAATTTTTACTCTCTTTGGATAGTTCTCTCTCTTGTTCTTTTTTTTATGGCTATGTCTTAGTTATGGTTGATGGAGATGGTGCCCTAGCCTTGGAACTCTTTATTCATTATTTTTTTAGTGGTAAGTCTAGCTTTTATTTCCTTTTAATTCTTGAAGGTGCCATTTATTGCATTGTATTATCATTTGTACAAGTTAAAGGTTTTATTTTCTTGAGCCAAGTAGGGGGTATAAGGGAATTCACCGCTACTTTTGTTTCCACCATTTTATTTCTAAGGGAATATTGCTTCATAAGGGTTTACTAAGAGGCGTATAATTGTATACACCCTCCTAGTTAAAACCCTAGCTAAGAGAAGCTTGCCTTGGTGAGTAAAAAGGTTTACAACCCCAAGGAAGTAGCCTATATAGATTCTTCATATTCTATTGAATCCATTAACCCTTTCTTAAAGGCACTATTCATTTACATATTGCATGGGAGAAATAAATTGTTTCCTTGGTAAACGTACAAATTTCAAGTTTTGAAGTTGTCTCCTTTGAATAATGATATTGATGCCTTRGGGATTCTTCCTCCMTTAGGGTGTCCTCTTTCTCCCACAAATTATTATTTCTTTARTAAAACTAACCTACATYCATTAGGAATGCCTAAAACTCTAACCATAACCACTAATATCTCACAAACTAACCCTAGATTAACCCTCTAACTTTGGTAGTTTAACCTACTAACCTAGGTGCATCTATTGGGATAGATTTTATCACTTTTTGATGGTAAGATTTGTTGTTGTACTTCATTGAATGCTACATCCATAAGGCTGATATACTACTGCAGAAATTTACTTTTATGACAACCATCTTTATTCAGTCTTGAAGTGCTATTTTCGGTCCACATTGGTTACTAGTTTTATTGTTGACATTGATAACTAATATAGACCTTTTACTTGTTAATTTGGATGTAATCTATTGCTGATTTACTAACTTGTATGCTACTTTATTTTAGGGAATCAAGATTAAATTTATGATCCATTACTATAATTGGTTGGAAAAGTGTCTTTTCCTGTGTCTTGGACAGGTACAGGTGCACCCACAACTATATCTTTACTCAGTATCCATTTACCTCTCTTTACTTTCCATTTTCAGCCAATCTATTTTTCCTTGCACCTCCCTTCATCCTTCTCATTCCCTCTAGGTTATTCGGGATTGCCTCCTAGGAGTGACCTTAGTCACCCCCCAAGTGCAAGACTTACATCGAGGTGACATTGGGTGTAGGATTCCCAAGTTGTAGCGCATGATTTTTTTGGTTGGGTCAGGCTTTGCCCAACCTACAACTTGTGCTATAACAATTACAAACAAGATTTACTTTTATATCACAATTATCATAGAATAATTATACACTGAAAATATCAACTATAACAATAAAATGGAAATAACAACTAGAAATATTAACCATGCACAGTTCACACAAGAACACAAGAGTTTATCCTGGGAAACCCAAACTTGGGAGAAAACCCAACAACCTTTCCATAGAAGAATTCAATCCAAGATATTACCAGTGCATCACCATCAATAGCCAAAATACCATATAGAGAAGATCATCCCCAAGGCTGGCATCTCGAAGACCTAGCACCTCATTAAGATGACCCAGAATAACCAAGCAAGAGCTTCTCCAAGTGTGGCACACCCTCCAGGATACCAGAAAAACAAAAAATAACAAAATTACCAAAACTGCAGTTGCAAATGCCTTGTGCTCTATGTAGAAGTAGTTTTCTAAATTTCCAAATGAAATGATATAGTTCTGTATTTATATTCATGTGGGCGTCAGTCTAGGGCCGACTTCTTATTTATGGGTCTTCAATTACATTATTATTTTATTGTGGGTCTAACTTCTCTTCCTGGGTATTCAACTTCTTCCTAGGGCTTATGTAATGGTGTAGATGGGTCTTCTTATACTTTCTTATGGAGAATGACTGCCCAAAGTTGCAAATCTCCAACAAAACTCTCTTCCCACCAACATGCACAACTCTTTTCCGTCCACAACCTGCTACCATGATATAACATCACCACTTGAATCCAACTTATGATATTTCTTCACAATGAATAGAGAATACTATATTAATTTTTTTCCCAACAGTAATGCTAAATAAGAGAACTCCACACTATATTTATAGTCTCGCAACAAAATCCAATAAGCTTGCTTGTTTCACTTTCATCTCTATTTAGGCCATAGTTTTAATTTTCAAATTTTAATATTATCAACAAATTCTAGTTTCTTAAATTCATATGATTGTGTGCAGGCGCAAAATTTCTTACCTTCACCCAATACTTGAGTTAGTGTTGTCTTGAACAATTGAATCTACTATGTAGAATGACAAATAACTTGAACATATTAGGAAAAAATCCAAGTATTATAAAAACAAATTATGTATGCTTCTAGTAGCTCAGATATTAGAGACTTTTTCTTTATGAAAAACCTAGACAAAGTTGAGAAGGCATATTCATAAATAACTATTAGAAGTCGGCTATTAAAATAATTTAAAGGTTGTGATTTCTCACATTTTTTCAAAAGGTTTCCAAGACTAAAAATGTTGACTCTAATGTGTTCCTGTGTAAACTTCTCCAAATTGCATATTTTTTTTTCCATAACTCATTATTTTATTTGATTTATTCATTGGTAGGTCGCCACGGGGTTTTAAGTCTTTAACAATTTCTCTCTCTAACTTGGAATTTTCTTGTTGTTTGAATTTTTTTTACTACTAAGATTTTAAATGGGGCAAGTCTTAGATTTGGCATTGAAGACAAGGATGGGTATGGGTAGGTATTCTCCTCCAGGTTTCATGTTCCACCAAAACTTGGCAACTCTGTTTCAATAGACCCATTTCTTAGTTTGACAAATCAATATTATTTTTGGTACAATAAAAATCTATCTAATAACTCAAAATAAAGATGCACAAGCTTCTAACAACCCCTTTATAAATTTTAGTTGCATTACAACATGTGACAACAAAAATAAAATTAAAAACCATTTGTGTGGGTATCTAAATAACTTAGCACACCAACAGTATGAGGCGCTATGAACACCTCAAGAATTAGGTGTCTAGTTTCATTCATATTTTCTTTAAATTTTTTGAGCTGGACTTTTCATTGGAAGAATTGAATGCCACCTACAAGCAAAGCACATCATATTTTAGAAAGTTTGATCTTGAAAACATTAATCACGAATGCTCAAGAATGCAATGTCAAAATTGTAAAGATCATTATTTTTCTCTCTAATTTGGTTTCATTTATCCATCAACAATTTTTTTTGAATATGCATCTAGATTCTATTTCCTAACCAAAGCTAAAAAAAATTCCTTCGGGTCATTAAGTGAAACTAAAAACAATGCATAGCTAATAGTTTTATGAAGAAATAACCCTCATACAATATTTACATTATTATTGCCACAAATTCTTAAGTCAAAAAATTATGTTCTTGAATAGGACTCCCGAGGTTTGGAAGAGGAATATTCCCACTTTGAGGAACACATTCAACTCTAACAAAAAAAATCTCACTACAAAATTTTCTTCATAGGATTGTAGACACTTTCAAATTCGCATTGAAACAATGGTATATATTCAATGACACATTAAAACAATGGTATATGTTCAATGGCATATGTATAAATCATCTACACAATGGCATTTGTGAAGGTGATGAATGGTTTCTAAATAGAAGATGAGGTAATATTGCAATGGATAAAAAGCCCAACTTCATTTTTAACATGCTGCAAAAGCATCAAGATGACTTCAAATGGAAAACCATAATAATAGAATTTCAAATGACCTATTCCAACCTCTTGATTGAAGTTTTTGAATGATGATGGAATTCTTACCGTGTTTCTTGCACTTTTCTTATTAGAAAGATAATCTCCTCTATAACTAAGCACTTTTGGAATAATAATGTGGATTGTTTACAAAAGTTTATATGTTTCTCCAACATTTAAATACTCAACATTTGGGATCTTCTTGTTAAACCCATTTTCTAATTCCCTTCATGAATTTTGCTTATTGATCATATAACAATATAACCATTAAGGAAATCCAATTTCAAATAAATCTTTTTGTTAAGCCCATTTTCTATTTCCCTTTATGAATTTTGCTTATTGATCATATAAGACTATAGCCATTAAGAAAATCCAATTTCAAATAAATCAGAAAATAACGGAAGGATTCACCCTGGGTGGATTTATTATTTGTAGGTTATGAATATAACTCATAAGTAAATTTCTAAAAAGTGGAAGTGATCACATTCATGTTTCTAATCATAAATACGCATTAGAAATACTTCGTTTAAATTCTATAGGATTAATATATAGTTCAAATCATAATACGATAGAGAATTAATCATATGTTATCTCAATTACATGTGTATCAACTATTTTTCTTGTTAGTGTATGCTCACATGTATTATCCGAACGAAGGTGTTGGTTGTAGATAACATTTGTTATAAATCCAAAAATCCAAATATCTATTATAAAAAGGTTATATTCTTTGAAAGTTGAGTTCATTACTGCCAAAATCAGCTTAGTTGTTTTCACTACCCATATATGTCAAACTTTTTTTAAGAGTCCATGCATTTTACACCACAACGCTCCAACTGTCACATTTTTCATTGCATGGAAACAATGTGGAAAACCTTCAAATCAATAAACTAATCATGGGTATGTTTCTAGTTGTTTATCCTAATGTTAGTGCAATTGTGAGTTGGTGCGAAGGGCCTTGGCACCTTATCACCCACAAAGGCTTAGGTTTAATAACCAAACTTCCCCATCCATCTTGGTAGGGAGAATGAATGTCTTTAGCTTTGGCATTGCACACTTGATTTCTTTGAATACTAATCACTAATAACAACAATTGTGGGTAGACAAATGGCCTCTTTCACTACTTTGAGTTTTCTTAGTGTATTAACACCATCCAATAATGGCTTAATCCACTCATTGTAACGATATTGCTTTGTTTGTCATTATTTTTTACAACAAATATCTGTGTGTGTGTGTGCTTCAAAGGGTAATTGGTCAAGTTTCCATGTGGAGGTTGGCCTAGGTCTAAAAAAGGGTAATATTCTCTTGTGTAGTTAGAGGGATGGGGGTTCTTTGCATAGGTTAATAGCTCCAGTGTTGTGTTTTTGATGGGGTGGGATTTGGAAGGGGTTTACACTAAGCAGGGTAATAAATCAATGTCTTTACTTGCCTTTCATGGTCATTCTAGGAGAGGTAATGATGAGGAGGGATGTAGTGAAGCTCTTCTCCTTTCAACTTGTGCATTTGCGAGGATTGGGCTTCGATCTATCACAAAAACTTCCAATGTTGGTTGTTGTAGTGATAACACAAAACAAAATTGCTCAACCCAAAGAGGATACAAGCATGGGTGGGTGCAAGTTTTATTTTTCTTTGTTGGGTTGCTTCTCTTGGGTCCTTACAATCAGGTTAGAAGATAAGAACAAGTGGGTGGACTTGTACACTATTACTTGCAATCATATTTCTCAATTCCAAGAATGCTATTGACCATGACACTACTTTAAAATACATTTAGTGTTGATGAATCTAGAAAACTACCAGTCATAGGTGGAGAAACAAATATCTTTGAAGTGATTTCTATTCATCCAAAACAAAATTGATTGAAGTTTAGCTAGCTCATTTGTTCAGGCCAAGTCAATAATTTGATTTCAAAATTGATTTGATTTTAGCTAACTGAATCATCCAAACCAGGTATGGAATTTCCAATGCAATATCTGTCAAAACAAATAGAAATGAGCTCCCAAAGTTAGAACATTATTATCGACATGATGAGAACTATGACCTTAAAATGAGAACTCTAACTCTAAAAACCCGTATTTTTGGGTGAAAAACACCAAAATCAACCCCTGCTTCGAAAAGTGGTGCTACTGGTAGCACATGTTTTTTTGGTTTTTTGGGGGGGTTGAAATTACCACCTTTTGCAACCATAACCTTAACAATTTGTAATGTCGTCAACACAAACCTTAAAATAAATGCCTAAATAGAAAAGTGGTTCTAACAACAACAACATTTTTATTTTTGAGGTTAAAACTACAACTTCTTTGAAACCTTTGTACTTGACAATCGGTACCATTGTAACCAAACCCTTAAAATCGACCCCTCGAAAAGAGGTCCTCCCAGTAGCAACCTTGTTTTTTGTAGGGGTAAAATTGCAAGTTTTTTTAAATAATGGCCTTGATAATTGGTTCCCTTGGAACCAAAATCTTAAAACCAACCGTGAAATCAAAAAGAGACATTATCAGTAGAATGTTTTTTTTCACACTTAAATTCATAACATTTTTGGAAACTGTATCATAAAATCTTGACACTATTGCAAATAAAATCTTAAAATTAAAAAAAAATGAAAATAAAAAAGTAAAAAAAAAAATAGAAAAACCGAGAAAAAACTATTATTTAAAAAAAAAAAAAAACTTTTAAATTTTAAAAAACAATTTAAACAACAACATAATAAGAAAAATAAAAAGAAAATAAACCAAAAAAATAAAAAATAAAATAAATCAATTGTTTTTAACAAAATTGAAAAATTAATTGGGGAGGGTATAGCTTTATCTCCAAACACGATGTATATGTGGTATGTACCATGTATACATGACGTTTTGGGTAGAGAGGAATATTTGGTAAACCATGTGGGGTGGGGTAATATTAAGTAAAGCATTAACATTTTTATATATAAGGGTGAGGTAAGAAGAAATATTGGATAAATTATGTGGACTAAAAGAAATATTAATAAAACATTATATCACGTATACACGACGTTTTGGGGGTGGGGTGAACATCACCCTCTCTCCCAATTGTGATGTATATCATGACCTCTTCACCATATACATTGTTTAACCTCTTTCCTATTACATGTAAATTTTTTTTTTTTAAATCTGGTTTATTAAAAGTTTTTCATTTGTGTTTTTGTTTTTAAATAGTTTTGATGTTTTTTATTTTTTTTTAAATAATTTATTTGCTAAATTTTTTTCATATATTTTATTTGCTTATAAAAAAATTTAATGTATGGTTTTATTTATTTATAATTTTTTAAAATTTAGTTTTAAATTGCTTTTTATTATTATTATTTTTTTATTTTTTTACACCGTTCAATTTTTTATTTTTTAATGTATGGTTTTATTTATTTATAATTTTTTTAAATTCAGTTGTAAATTGTTTTTATTATTATTATTATTATTTTAAGTTCAATATACTTTATTAGAAAAGTATATTGATTTTTTTAAATTTGTTTTTTCTTAAAAAAATTTTACCAATAAATTAATTTAATTTTTTTCTTTTATTAATTTTTTTTTGTTATTTCCTTTTTAATTCTTGTTTTTAATTGGTTTTTAAATTTAAAATGTTTGTTTTTGTTTTGTTTTTTTTAAGAAAATCATGCCATTTTTTATTTTTTTATTTATTTTTTTCTTTTTTTTATTTTTTTCTTTTTTAATTTTATTTATTTTTTTAACAATTTTTCTTACAACAATGTCAAGATCTTGATTTATGGTTTCTAAAATGTTACAAAATTGAGTTTGAAAAAAAAGAGTGTTATTGATACTGTTTTATTTTTTATTTTTTATTTTTTATTTTGTGTTTGGTTTTAAGATTTTAGTTTCAAAGGAACCAGTTGTCAAGGTCATAATTTCAAAAACTTGTAATTTTATTTCTAAAAAAGGGGGTCTCTATTATGAGCCCAAATTGTAATTTTATTCTTAAAAAAAGAGAGGGTCACTACTATGAGCCTCAGTTTTCAATTCATAGGTAAATTTTAAGGTTTTGGTTGCAACAACACCTATTTTCAAGTTTGGAAGTTTCAAAGAAGTTGTCGTTTTAACCTCAAAGATAAAAATGATGATGTTGTTAGTGCCACGTTTCGATTCGAGAGTTGATATTAAGGTTTTTGTCAACACCATTATAATGTTGTTAAAGCTACAGTTGCAAAAGGTGAAAATATTAACCTCGAAAAAAAAGAGTGCTATCGATAACACTACTTTTTGAAATGAAGATAAAAATAAGCACTAAATGCAACCTCTAAAAAACGAAAACTCTTGAAAGTTCTTGCCAAATTGGTAACTATGTTTTAGATGTCATATCAAAATGAAAACAAAGTTGTGTAGCTAGGAACCTTTCACTCTAGGTCTCTACATTCTTCAAACATGTATAACATGCATTAACTAGATAAAAGAGAAAACCTTGTAAGTTAGGTCAATTGTTTTCATTAAGTGAACTATGTAATCTTAAGATATGGTCCCAATAATAATTGGACATATTATATTTGAAGATTATCTTTTGGAAAAGAATACTTCAATGAACAATTGACTTTATGTTAGTGGTGTTAATATTTTGTCACAGATGTGGTGTTTGTATTACTAAGTTTCCTAGACGGTGTGATGACAAATACGTGAACCAAACTTTAACATATAATATGATAAGGTTTCCTTGACACCATGGATTCTTATTCCTAACTAGGTGCATTTATTTGGGTCTTATTGGTGTATATAAAGGTTGGAGACATTTCTAACTCATAGTAGGCATATTGTAAACACACTTAGCATGGTGATACATGAAATTGAAAATTTAAATCAATTTGATGTGATTGATAATAATATTCAAATACATGCATGTGATCAAATACATGTTATGAACTTAGTGTAATAATCTAATAATCATTGTGTAAATGAATGAACATGACGAGGGATCAAGAAGCGAAGAATCTACTACAAAAAATCAACTTTATGATAAGTAAAGGGTCTTGTTGGTTGAAATTTGTCAGAAAAAAATGAAGCAATCAATGTTATAATAAATTTGGGTGACAAATGGATTCATGAAATATTTGATGAGTCATTAATATTGTTTTTCTACTAAATTTTATTTCACTTATTGACAAGCATGCAAGGTAGACCATTCCATTTTGAAGGTACTCTTAAGAAGACATAACACATTTATCCTACATTGTTCAATACCACTAAGTATGAAAAGAGTGTTTATACCGAGATAGGGGTGAATCAGTATCAAGTACAATTTAAAAACTTTTTCAACTTATACTTCAACCAGATTATATATTCAATTATATCCAATGAGAAATGAACAATAGTAGAATAGTTACACCAATACACCACAATAAACCATGCATAATATATGAGAAATAATCAATAGTTATTGTTCAAGGGAAGTAATGAATTCCAAGGGAAGCTACATATTCCAAATATAAAGGGAGGGATAAACCTCCAAAAGGAAGATATTGTTGAAATAATGTAACTACAAAGTGTATTCTTATTATTCTCTGATATATTATTCATTGAATCAAACCCCATTGTGGATTGATCATGTCGTGTATTGTAATAGGACCAAATCCCCTTTTGCGGATTGGTCAAATGATAATTATAATAGGCAAAATAAGAAGTCAGCCCCAACAAATATTAAAGAGGCCCCATAATATATTAAAGGTGGTTATAACCACCCAGTTTGAGAAGTCAGCCCTGCCAGTGAAGAGACACTTCACACGTGCAAGTCTTGTATAAATAAAGAGGCCAACACCTCACTTATAACACAACTCACTTGCTCATTTGAGAGACAAGTTTCAGAATTGTAGTTGGAGAAGAAAGAGAGAGAGTGGCGCATCTTTTGGACAGGATATTATGTATTATCTTGAGTTATCTCTTGGCATTGTATTAGCTATCTATAATAAGAAAGTTTTGTTGGGTTTTCTTCCCCTAGAGGGATTCCCAGGATAAATGTTGTGTCTCTTTTGATTGTGTATTTCTTAGTGATCTTGTCTTTATGTTGTTGTTATCTATTGAAATGAAAAGAACTATAATAATGGCATAAACATTAAAATGGCATCAAAGCCAAGCTAAAGAGAGCATCTTTCGCAAGAGAAAAATGTCACTGTTACCGTACATGCAAATTAGGGTTTTTTGATGGTGAATCTTTTCAGCCCCAAAACCATCTAGAAAAGTGTGCCCTCCCTCAAGGATTACTTTGGCATCATCAATGCACCTTTTCAGTGGGTGGATCTTCAGGAAAGTGAAACCCTAGTTTCACAAAAGTACCAAAAGTACCAGAAAAATAGTGAACCAGAAATACCAGAGTACCAGAGGTACCAGAAAACCAAAAGCACCAGTCCAGAAATCCGCAGATCAAGTTTGTAAGGGTAAAAGTTGGATTTTCTCAGATCTAAGCACACCAGGCTACTCTCCTCATCCAAGCAGATCTCCTGGTAAGTTCAAAATTTGATTTTGAGCACTTTCATTTTTTTTGGTCATTTTCCTAGCTCCAGGTAAAAGATGTCTGCAAGCACGAAGCTTGCTAACAAACTGGAAGGCGTGGAAAAATCATGTGCCTAGAAGTATAGTATCGACTTGATCCTTGCAGAGAATGACCTAGAAAGATTCATCAAAGAAGAAGTGTCGGAACCCAAATATGCCACAGAGAAAGCAAAGCATCAAAAGGACACAATCAGGGCCCAAAGAATCATTGCAAATTCAATCAAAGACCACCTGATTNTGATCCTTGCAGAGAATGACCTAGAAAGATTCATCAAAGAAGAAGTGTCGGAACCCAAATATGCCACAGAGAAAGCAAAGCATCAAAAGGACACAATCAGGGCCCAAAGAATCATTGCAAATTCAATCAAAGACCACCTGATTACTTATGTGTCATCAAAGAACACTCTAAAAGAAATGTTTAATGCCCTAAGCAGACTGTACGAAGGAAAGAACATAAACTGGAAGATGAATCTAAGAACTCAACTAAAGAATACGAGGATGTAGAAAGGAGAAACGATCCAAGCATATTTCTCTAGAATTTCATAATTCAAACAATAGTTAGAAGCGATTGGAGACACCATAGACGAAGATGAGCTCATAATGACGGCCCTAAATGGTCTCACAAGACCTTGCGATGAATTCATCCAAACAATATGTTCCCAAACGAAGAAACTAAAGTTTGATAGTCTATGGGAAGAATGCATCCAAGAAGAAACAAGAGTAGCTAACCATGAAGTGCTACTAGAAAGATATGATGATCAAGCCCTAGCTACTCACACCAAAAGAGGAAGGAAGAAACCCTACTTCCACAAAGAGACTCATAAAGAGCCTCAACCGCCAAACAAATTCAATAATAAAGAATCTCATCCAAGGAGATTTAAGAAGAGAGGAAAACGAAGGGAAAGAGACTACTCATCTGTACAATGCTATCATTGTGACAATTTGGGACACATTGCAAATTTTTTTCCATCCTGATGAGAAGAATACAAGAGGAAACATAAGAATCACCATGCCCATGCAGTCGAAGATGAAGAGCCACCTGCAAATATGATAAGAGAACATATCAAAGACTATGCCTTAATATCGACCCTCTCAGGATCAGTAACACATGGAGAGGACACATGGCTTATTGATAGTGGTGCCTCCAAGCACATGACAGGTCAAAAAAACATTCTCTCTTGTGTTTCAGAAAAAAAGTTTTCTTAGAAAGTGACACTTGGAGATAATTACCAATATCCCATCAAGGGATTGGGAGAATCAAACTACAAACTGGATTCAAGGAATTCATTAAAAATGAAGGACGCACTATATGTAGCAGGTTTGAAAAAGAACCTACTCTCCATTTCATCTTTAGAAAAGAAAGGCTATAAAGTTGCCTTTATAGATGGATAAGTCCTTATGTGGGCTAAAGGAGAAACCATAAATGAAGCAATCATCATTGGAAGTGAAGAAAATGTCTTGTATAGACTAAAGGGTCACTCAGAAACTGCCATGGCCCACGCCATTGAAAACTCATGTAAACTTTGGCAAAGAATATTAGCTCACATCAACTACAAGGTTCTACCATACATATGCAAAGTGGTCACAGGTTTACCAGAACTTAAGGTCGACCATGAAGGCATATGCAATGGATGTGCACAAGGGAAGAACATCAAGAACCCTTTTCCGAAGAGAGACAACAAAGCAGAAGGAGTCCTAGAACTCATTCATTCATATGTGTGTGGCCCAATGCCATCAGCCTCCATTAGCGGGTATGTATACTATGCATCATTCATTGATGATTATTCTCGTAAGACCTAGGTGTATCTATTGAAATCTAAAGATGAAGTGTTCAACAAGTTCAAGGAATTCAAAGCCTTGATAGAGAATATTTTTGAAAGAAAGATTAAGATACTATGGTCAGATAATGGAGGAGAATACACCTCAAAAGAGTTTGTGAACTTCTGCAGAGATGTTGGGATCAAGAGGGAACTCACTACTCCCTACAATCCCCAACAAAAAGCTGTAGCTAAATGAAAGAATAGAACAATAATGGAAGCTGTGAAGACTATGATCCATGATCAAGATCTTCCTATGTGCTTATGGGCAGAAGTAGCAATGACGACTGTTTATGTGAAAAACTGATTATCCCATAGTGCACTTGGGCTCAAGACCCCGAAAGAGATTTTCACCGGAAAGAAGCCAGAGGTAAGCCATCTAAAAATATTTGGATTCCTAGTATTTATTCATATATCAAAAGCGAAGAGAAACAAGATGGAACCTTCAGGAAAGAAAGGAATATTTGTGGGATATTGTGAGGTCTCTAAGGCCTTCAGAATTTATATACCTGGATACCGCCACATTGAGATCAGCAGGGATGTGACCTTTAATGAAGATGCAGCACTCAAGAAATAAAGAAGATGCCAACTTGAAGAAGTATATGAAGAGGAACATGTAATCCCCAGAAATGCAGAGAGGGAGGTTCCCAGAGCCACAGAACCAATGAGGGAAGACATAATTTTCCCTGATGAGTAAATTCTAGAAGCTCATGATATAGTGGAATTTCAAGAACCACCTCAGGTGACAATCCTCCATAAAAGAAATTCAGATTGGGCCAGAGAGATTATTCAAGATGGGGATAAGTATGGTTCTCCCCAAGGAACCATGAGACAGGTGAAAAGACCAAAGCCATTTTCCAGTTATACGGATTTGATGTGTGACCTCCTAGAGAAGGAGCCTACCAGCTTTGAAGAATCCTTTCAGATGAAAGAATGGGAAGATGCCATGACAGAGGAATACCAATCCATAATCAAGAATGATGTATGGGAAATAGTTCCCAGACCAAAGAATAAAGATGTGGTATCCTCCAAATGGCTCTTCAAAATAAAACATGTTGCTGACGAAAGTATTGAAAAATATAAAGCAAGATTCATTGCTCGGGGATTTTCTCATAAAGAAGGCATTGACTATGAAGAGACATTCGCTCTTGTAGCCATATACACTTCGATCAGAACTATCATAGCCCTTGTAGCTAAGATGAAGTGGAAGTTACACTAGATGGACGTAAAGACAACCTTTCTAAATGGTGTCATCGAAGAGGAAGTGTATATAGAGCAACCTCAAGGATTTTAAGTTGAAGACAGGAAGTCTCATGTTTGTAAATTGAATAAAGCCTTATAAGGATTGAAGCAAGCTCCCAGAGCTTGGTATGGCCGTATAGACAATTTCTTGACGAGATTAGGCTTTACCAAGAGTAAAGCAGATTCTAACCTCTACTTCAAGGTTATGAACGATGAGCCAGTGATATTATTTTTATATGTGGATGACTTATTCTTAATTGGAGAAGAATATCTCATCACCAAATGTAAGAAGAGACTTGCCTCAGAATTTGAAATGAAAGACCTTGGCCTAATGCATTATTTCTTAGGTCTTGAGGTATGGCAGAGTCCAGAGAGAATATTCCTTAACCTAGGGAAGTATGAGGTTGAAATATTGAAGAGATTCAACATGTTGGAATGCAAGCCCATGAATACACCCATGGAAGTGACACTGAAGCTGTTGGTCGACACTTCGTTAGAATCGATTGATTCCACCTTGTACAGATAGATTATTACATCGTTGATGTACCTGACGAACACCAGACTAGAAATTTGCTTTTTCGTGAACACCTTGAGTCAGTTTCTGGTAGAGCCCAGAAATGTTCACCTTGTGGATACAAAACATGTGATGAGGTATCTTAAGGGTACATTAGATTGTGGTCTCAGTTATGACGAAGATCATGATTTCACATTGAGTGGATACACTAATTCAGATTGGGTAGGAAGCATTGCTGACAGAAAAATCACTTATGGATGTTGTTTCAGTTTGGGATCAACCATGATCTCGTGGAAAAGTAGGAAGAAATCCAACATTTCTCTCAACACAATGGAAGCATAATGCATTGATGTGTGTTCTACTAGCTGCGAAAGTTGTTGACTGGTCTATT
This sequence comes from Picea engelmannii, assembly GCA_009831015.1. Classification (NCBI taxonomy): domain Eukaryota; kingdom Viridiplantae; phylum Streptophyta; class Pinopsida; order Pinales; family Pinaceae; genus Picea; species Picea engelmannii. The sequence goes on along the minus strand of ML781145.1, from coordinate 1,352,156 downwards.
TGACCTAGAGATGGAAGCAACCTCGATTCTATGTAAAAACCAAAGATGCATAAAGATGACAAAGAATCTTGTATTTCATGATAAGTCGAAGCACATAGAGATCCGATATCATTACATCCGTGACATGGTGTAGAGAGGAGCCATAAATCTCCAATACATTAGCATGGATGAACAGGTTACTGATGTGTTGACCAAGCCCCTATCTCGTGTAAACTTTGAGTACTTATGAGATAAGATTGGCATAGTCTGAAAGGACCTTCCTCAAAAGGGGGAGTAGTTGTTGTGATGAGATATTCCCCACTTCCGACCTTATGGTTGTGATGTAAAGCAGGACGTATACCTTGCTTCTGACCCTATGGTCGTGACGTAAATCAAGATGATGTGATATGACTAGTACTATGCTTCCAGCTGTAGAGATGCGACGTAAAGAAAGTTTAGTACCCTGCTTCCGACCTTATGGTTGTGACGTAAAGCATGATGTATAACTTGCTTCCAACCTTATGGTTGTGACGTAAAGAAAGAAGATGTGATGAGACTAGTATTGAACTTTCGGTCGGATAGTTGTGACGCAAAGCTAGTCTAGTATCCTACTTCCGACCTTATGGTTGTGACATAAAGAAGGATGTATACCTTGCTTCTAAACTTATGGTTGTGACATAAAGCAAGAAGATGTGATGAGACTAGTACTGAACTTCCGGATGGATAGCTGTGACGTAAAGCCAATCTAGTATCATGTTTCTGACCTGATGGTTGTGACATAAAGCAGGAAGTATACCTTATTTCTAACCTTATGGTTGTAACATAAAGCAATATGATGAGATGAGGCTAGCACTGTGCTTCCAGTTGGATAGTTGTGACGTAAATCCAGTCTAGCATCCTACTTCCAACCTTATGGTTGTGACGTAAAGCAGGACGAGTATCTTGCTTCCAACTTTATTGTTGTGACATAAAGCAAGACTATGAGACGAGACTAGAACTGTGCTTCCGGATTGATAGCTATGACATAAATCCATTCTAGTATAATGATGATGATCCAACCTCATGCTGTGATGATGATGATGTATTAGTTTTATACTAATCCATATTGATGTAGATGATGATTGCATTCCTTTGAGAATGACGATGCCTGCCAATGAAGAAAACTTTCGATGATTTATAGATATGCCAGTCAGTGATCCAATATGATATTAATGATGTTTCCCTCCTGATGTCACTGATGATGCAAACCTCTCTCTCGCCTGATGTTGTTGAAGAATACCCTTCTTGTTAAGGAGGGGTGTTGAAATAATGTAACTGCAAAGTGTATTCTTATTATTATCTGATATATTATTCATTGGATCAATCCCCATTGTGGATTGATCATGTCGGCTATTGTAATAGGAACACATATCCTTTTGCGGATTGGTCAAATGATAATTATAATAGGTAGAATAAGAATTCGGCCCCAACAGATATTAAAGAAGCCCCATAATATATTAAAGGTGGTTATAACCACCCAGTTTGAGAAGTCAGCCCCACCAGTGAAGAGACACTTCACACATGCCAGTCTTGTATAAATAAAGAGGCCAATGCCTCACTTAGAACACAACTCACTTGCTCATTTGAGAGACAAGTTTCAGAATTATAGTTGGAGAAGAAAGAGAGAGAGTGGCACATCTTTTGGAGAGGATCTTCTGTATTGGCTTGATTTATCTCTTGGCATTGTATTGGATATCTATAATAAGGAAGTTTTGCTGGGTTTTCTTCCCCTAGAGGGTTTCCCAGGATAAATGTTGTGTCACTTGTGATTGTGTATTTCTTAGTAATCTTGTCTTTATGTTGTTGTTATCTATTGAAATGAAAAGAACTATAATAATGGCATAAACATTAACAGATACAATCCTCCAATATCAAGAGAGGATTAACCTCTCCATCCTTTCCCATTCCTTCCACCAAAGAATATATGAGAGATAATAAAAATTTACATTAAATTATCACCATCAACCAACCATCACATAGAACCTGATAATTCTTTCTGAGACTTCTTCAACTTCTGCAATTATTCACTTCTTGGAATACTCTGATCCTATAGATAATATTACTCAATGTTTTCTCTAAAAATCCTCCAAGTTTCACTCCTTGAATCCTCCTAGAAAAGGAGTTACAGAGAAAATGGTAGACCTTATTCAATTCTGGTTTATTAAGGAAAGTGAACTTGTATAGAATGCCCTGCGCTCAATATTTAACATCAGATTCTTAAATTCGTACACAGAAAAATAAAACCTGTACTCTCTCAAATGAAATTGGTCTCACTTCATTTGTATTCTCTATGAATATGTTATGACTATTTTACCTAGAACACATGTTTATGACTAGCTTCAGGACTAGTCAAAAACCCTTTCTTCCACAGAGTGTATCTCCAAAATTATAGAGAATAAAGAGATGAAATTTTTACCATAGGTATCTAGATATGTCTTCTCAATAGCCTATGGATTTCACCATATGAATCGTTCTAGAAAAAAAGGTTATAGTGAAAATGGTGGGATGACATGTAAATAACATACCTTAGAACACATCACCAAAAGACTTCATCCTCCCTTGAAATTCAACCTTCTTTACTTCATATTTCCTCTGAAATTTGACTTATATCTCCTTATTCATTAACAAACTTGTGTGTGTTTAAAATGAATGTAAAATGATATGTATTTATACCCTTTATGTCACTTCCGTTTAACATTAGGGCCAACATGTAGTTTCTACTTCAATTCACATTGTCATCTTCAAAAATTCATTTCTCCTCAATCGTGAGGAAACACGTGACGTGCCACATACCATTGGAAGTGACATGATTTATAATATCCATCCATGGGTGTTGTATCTGCATGTGTAATTTACTTCATGTCTATCTACTTCAATCAATTGTGGGGTCCAAAAGCCAATTTCTAGGGTTGACATCAATGACTACAACCAATGACTAGGGTTGACATCAATGACAATAACCAATCTTCCAACAATCTCCCCCTTTGTCATTGATGTAAACAATCATTCTCCCCCTATCCTCATGCTCAGGTTTTCTCTCCCCCTTTGACATCAATGGAAAAGGGTGGGGCTTCTCCCCCTGAGTTTAATGGAAAAAGGTAACTCTCTTCTTTGGGGTTGCTCCCCTAAACATATAACACTCAATAACACTTCATTTTTATGGTCTCTTTCTTCCTTGTAGATTTTTCGTGGTTCTAGGACGTATATGTTACTTGGTATTCTTGTTTCAGTTGCAAACAATCTTCCCGAACCTTATTCTTTGATTTTTCATCTTTGTGAGTCAAATGTGAGAGTATATCCTTGATCACACATTTTACTAGCACTGAGTAGATTATGCTTCAAGTCTTCAACCAAAAGGACATTATTTGATTTTACATTTTTTCTTCCGAGCTCTACTACACCTTTTCAAATATTTTGGTAGATAATTCATCTACAAATGCAACATTTCCAGCCTTTCTCTTCAAGTTGATTAATTTGTCTTGATCCCCGATCATGTGTGAAGAACATCCATTGTCTATGTACCATTCATCTTCTTCTTTACATTCTTCAGCGGTCAATGTTATTCGACAATCTTAATTGTTTGTAATCTCTTTCCTTCTCCATACATTGGTTGGAATAGGGACATTTGGAATAGGAGAATCTCCATTCATATATCTTCCATCTTGTGCTTTGTGACCAATATAATTACATTTTTAGCATACAATATTTTTTTCCATCAATGGGGAAAATGAATAATAACTTTTGTTGAAAAATCCACGATTGTTTCCATATCTTCTATTTACACCATTCATGTTTCTTTCATAGTTGTTCCTTTCATTGATTTTGCAATTAATTGCCTTATGTCCAAAATTTTTGCAAGTATAATAATGACCAAGAAAGAAGTTTTGATACCTGGGAGTAAGTGACCTTCTTTGTGAAGTAGTCCATTTGGGTTCATGATATACTCTTCTGTAGTTGCCTTCATACTGATTGAATATTCTTTGATTCCTGAAGGTAGGAGGTCTTCTTGGATATTCATCTCTTTTGTAATCATTCCTTCTTTCTGGCATCCTGGTCCACTTCTCATCAATTGTCTATGTAGAGCTTTCTTCAACCTTCTTGTTGGTATTTTCAACTTCTTTGTAAGAAGTTTCACCCATGCATCCAAGATGTGTTAAGACTTTTTCCACTTGAGATTTTCTTAATCTCTTCCTCAATGAGACAACTTCTTGTTCAAGTTTCTCACAATTTTCTTCTTTCTTCATCATTTGGACATTCCTTACTTCTCCTATTCTTTTTGCTTCTCCGAGTAGAGTTTTCAAGGAAATGGTTTCTTATCTTAGTTTCTCAAAGTCTTCTAATTGTTTCTTCAAGCTCTCAATTGTCTTTTCACAGCTACCTAATTCATTTCTTAGTTTTCTATGTGTTCTTTTGAGCTTGCTATTTTCAATCTTAACATGCTTCAATTTTTTAAGATTCTCATCTTCTTGTTGAATCATTTCTGCTTCATGATTTTATTCTTCTTCATTGGAATTTTCTTCTTCACTATCATCTCTTTCAATCCTTGGATAAGGACATTCAAATTCAACATGTCCTTCTCTTTCACAATTAAAGAAAAAGAACTCACCTCTATTCGCTTCTTTGAAATCTGAGATGTTGTAATTTTCTTCAACTTCTTCTTCTTCTGCTGCTTCTTCCCTTGCATAAAGGTATTGTAGCTTGTCCCAAAGCTCTCTTGTTTATGCACATGATACCACCTTGGATTTCACTGAATCTATCAATCCATCCAGGATGGTATCTATTGCCAATTTGTTGTTCCCTCTTGCTTCCTTTTGAGTTGCAGTCTTTGGTTTCTTCAAAGCATTGCATCTTGAAGCAACTGAGAACCAAACATCTAACCCAAGAGATTTTGAGTAAGTTTCCATTCTATTACTCCAGTATTCAAAATTGCTTCAATCAAATGGTGGAATCCCATTTGGAATGTTGTCTTCCATTTTTTCTTAGGATCTTCCTTCTAGTGGTTAAACTGTACTGAAGGTAACCCGCTCTGATACCATTTGTTGATACTGAGAGGGGGATGAATCAGTATCAAGTACAATTTAAAAAAAAAAATCAACTTTTACTTCAACCAGATTATATATTCAATTATATCCAATCAATAATGAACAATAGTATAAGGGTTACACCAATACACCACAATACACCATGCACAATATACGGGAAGTAATTAATAGTTATTGTTAAAGGGAAGTAATGAATTTCAAGGGAAGCTACAGCTTCCAAATATAAAGGGAGGGATAAAGCTTCAAAAGTAAGATAAAATCCTCCAATATAAAGAGAGGTTTGACCTCTCCATCCTTTCCCCTTCCACACAATAATGTATGAGAGATAATAAAACTTTACATTAAATTATCTCCATCAACCAACCATCACATAGAACCTGATAATTATTCTTGAGACTTCTTCAACTTATGAAATTATTCACTTCTTGGAATACTCTAATCCTATAGATAATATTACTCAATGTACTCTATGAAACTCCTCCAAGTTTCAATCCTTGAATCCTCCCAGAAAAGGAATTATAGAGAAAATGGTAGACCTTATTCAATTATGGTTTATTCAGGAGAGCTAACTTGTACATAATGACCCCGTGCTCAATATTTAACATCATATTTTAACATTCACACAAAGGAAACTACATCCCGTACTCTTTCCAATGAAATTGGTCTCACTTCATTTGGATTCTCTATGAAGATGTTATGACTTTTTTACCCGGAACACCTGTTTATGACTAGCTTCAGGACTAGTCAAAAATCCTATCTTCCATAGAGTGTATCTCCAAAATTATAGCGAATAAAGAGCTGAAATTTGTGGCACATGTACCTAGATATGTCTTCTCAATAGCCTATGAATTTCACCATATGAATCGTTCTAGAAAAAAAATTATAGCGAAGATGGTGGGATGACCTATAAATAACATACCTTAGAACACATCACCAAAAGACTTCATCCTCCTTTGAAATTCAACCTTCTTTACTTCATATTTCCTCTGAAATTAGACTTGTATCTCCTTGTTCATTACAAAACTTGTGTGTGTTTAAAATGAATGTATAATGATATGTATTTATACCCTTTGTGTCACTTCCTTTTAACATTAGGGTCGACATGTAGTTTCTTCTTCAATTCACATTGTCATCTTCAAAAATTCATTTCTCCTCAATCGTGAGGATCCACGTGACGTGACACATACCACAAGAAGAGGCATGACTTATACTATCCATACATGGGTGTTGTTTATGCATGTGTAATTTCCTTCATGTCTCTCTACTTCGATCAACTGTGGGGTTCAAAAGCCAATGGCTAGGGTTGACATCAATGACTACAACTAATGACTAGGGTTAACATCAATGACAACAACCAATCTTCCAACAAAGAGTGAGTTTGAATCCTTTCAGTCAAAGTGATCAAGTGGTTGAAAGGAAAGAGTACCCCATGCACTTTGGACAAGGAGGGTCTAACCCCATCTAATCACTTGTTCTTTTGAGCTCTTAAAACCACTTTATTAGAATAAGGATACCTGTAAAAAGGAAGAAGCTCAAGAATTCCTCGAGGTAGTTTAGATGGACTTAACCAAGCATAGTAACATTCATAATGTTGCTAATTTATTCAATAATTGCATCTTTTATCCAAGTAAAAATAGATTCTGATCATTCAAAGAGAAAGTGCTCACTCCTTTGATACCAAGGGGAGTTTTGTCTACAAAGGGCCCCTAATTTGGAGTTCAGGGACTTGGAGTAAGAAGTAAAACAAGCTTGGATCAAGGTAATCACTCCATTTTTGTAATCTTATTTATTTAATATAGATCTATGTTCTTTCCCCCTCCAAGTTCTTTGTTAACCATCAATGTTATGCTTATGATTTGATTTTGGTGGATTCTAGTAGTACTTGAGATATTAGATGAGATCTACTTTCATGCAATTCAATTTTGGTATGACATAGGATTTGAGAAACTTTTGTTGGTTGTTTGATGTATAGGTTAGTAGGTAGAGAAAATTTCTAGGAGTTGGACCTCAAAGGAGATCTTCCAAGGATATTATTGGACAACCTTTAGGTTAAAGGTGAGTTATTCTTTATTATTTACCTAGCATAGTGTTCTTGTATGAATTAGATTTAGGAGGAAAAACATAGTGATCTATCTTAAAATTTGTCTCTGACCATGATAAGGTCATTAAGAGGGTTTTTCTATCTATAGATGAATTTATCTACAATAGAAATGATGACTTTGYTGGTCATGAACTTTGATCTCTTCCTTGGTTTGAGTTTTCCTTGTTCTTTTTCATCCCACTAAGTTGTTATAGACTCTATGTTGTGTGTAGATTAGTCACGAGTGCATGCAAGTTCATTTCTCATGTATCTAGGCTATGTTTTATGTTTTTTCCTCAATTTCCCTAGTGCTCGTGACCGTTTGTGTGAACAGTTGCGACCAACCATGAATTTGTTGTAAACAACCTGCGGCTAAGCATATTGGCCCTTTGTTGCACATTCATAAATCACAACCAAGCCTATATAGTTACCTGTTTCTAAAAGGAAACCCAAAACTAAGTCCTATAAGTGAGTTTTTGGAGTTTTTTTCAGTGTTTTTCCTATATGTTTGTGTGTGTCCTTTCTTGGGAAGGTTGCAGGGCATCCATAACTGGCCTGTGCATCTTTGTTTCTACTCCTCTTGTGTCATTTGGATCATTATTGGGTTAAGCGGGTTCACATAGAATTTGTCTTCTTTGAGTGATTTGCATGTCTTTTTGCTTGTTAATAATGACTTTGTCAAAACTAAATTGCATTTCATTTTTTGGTTCATTTACATCATAAGTGAAATTTAAAATAGAATTCCATTTCATAATCACTCATTTAGACAATTTGGGTTTCCTTTGAAAGTTGCATTAGTGCATTAGAGTTGAGTTTTGGAATCTGGAATTTATTGAGGAGTGCTTTGGTAGTTTCATTTGTCTTGAGTGATTACTGGTTTGTGATTAAATTGTGAAAAATAACCTCTTTCTCCCTTCCTTAGATACCGTTTATCAAAGATAAAAGAAAATGAATCTTTTTCATTCTTTGGGMCTTTGGGTTGGAAAAGAGTAAAAAATATCATCAAATCTACTTTGTACCTTTGAGTAATCAATATAACTTAAAAGAAACACTTAATTAAAAATAATTATACATTTTTGTTTTAGAAAATGAACATTAGTTTAAGYCTAGGGCCTTGGTGTAGGATTGGAGAGTAAATTGTACAAGGCCATAAAACTGAACTAGGATTTGACTAGTGAGTACAAAATCCATTAGTAGAAAGGAGAWYTTGCSAGGAAAGAACCTATAACATAGGTTTCAATCATAAGTTCAAGCTAATAAAGTGGAGTAGATATCCYYGCTTCACTTTTTTGGTGGGATTATTATAKGTATGGGTGTTWTGGATTGAAGTGGAAATTCCTTAGGGTGACACCATTTCYTTCTAGAKCTTCGGGTCAAGGAATTATTCCTTCATTCCCTACCGACACACTTAATTGTATTGACTCACTATTATTCTACCTACTTGTTGATTGTGAATTGGTAGCTTTAGTGGATTTTCCTATGGCATCACATGGGTGACTACAAGTGGGAACTACTTGTGGTACTTGAGGCAGATGAATAATCTTCATTTAATATCCCCTAGAGGGTGCCCATATTCATGAGGGTACTTGGACATTTGGTGACTATTGTGAGAGGATTATCGTAACTGTCTTTCAAACCTTCTCTAACCAGAGCTAGGGAATTTCATCACCCCAAAATTTTAATTATATGAAAGCCTTTTTAACCATCAATTTCATTTTCTATTGAAGATTTTAGATTTTCTAGGGTGTGCTATTGGGTTAATTATGTCTAGTTGGCCATATTTTTTTATTTTTATTTGGTTAAAAAAAATATTTCACTATGACTAACCAAGATCTTCACTGGTATTATAGACAACAAGTAATTCCTTCTGAGATAGATGAATTTCTAGCCACTAGGCAATGATAATCGTCCACATTAGATGAAATTGATACGGTAGCCTTTCAAACTCATGCATCAAGTTTATAGGATTTTGAACACTTGGAGATTGAAGTTGTTGGAAAAATTCCTCCACTAGATTTTAACCCTCATTTGCCCGATCCTTTCAACCTTTTACTCAGTTAAGTGAGTAGACCCTTTGGTGATCCTTTTTCATATTTCATCAATCCTCACATGATGTCAAGAATTAGTGGGTCATCCAATATGGGAGGACCTATTACATCTTCCAATTTGATGGGAGGAGTCACAATCACGACCTCCTTGACAATAGTTAGCAGGATAGCTTATCCCTCATCTTTTCCTTTGACATGCAGATTTTCCACTTAGGAAATGGTTTCAGTCACATCACTTCCTTCCATGAATATACCAAGATTTAGTATGCTTGATATTTCCTAACAAGTTCTCACATCCATATTTTTTTTTGACGAGGGGGGGGGGGGAGCCTTGATTTTACCACTAGAAGTGGGTTTCTACCTATTTCTAGTATTCCCATAGGTAGACCAAATGTTTTTTTCCCATTTGGTTGGAGTTTCAATCCTGGGTCTGGTCCTACCACTAGTGTTTCAAAAAGTGATGTAGGTATTAATATCATTGGGGGCAATAATATGGGGGGATTTGCAATTCCATTAGGATCACAAGGTCCATCATATTTCTATCAAAAATCATTTACCAGCACAAAATTTATTTTCTTTGAGACTTTGAACCCACCTCATTTATATAGGTTGACAAATGACCCCATCAAACACCACCCTTTGTGGTTAACAATTCCTTTGAAGCTACCATCTGATATTCCTAAATTTTACATGAATCCTGTAGAATATCCTTCCACACACGCCATGACTTACCACCTATGGTGTTCTTCGAAGTCATTGGTGGATGATGGAATTAGGTTGTGACTTTCACAAATGACCTTGATAGGAAGTGTCACTAAATGTTACATTGAATTATAGGGAACTTTGTTTAGTGACTTTTAATCCTTGGCTATGGCGTTCTTAATGAAATTTCAACTCCCTATATGGTATGAGAATGGAACATAAATTTTGACATCATTGAGTCAAAATATTGCTACACATATTTTTGATCATATTCATGAATGGAGATGGAAATGTAGGATCATCAGAGTTATAATTATAGATCGATTGTTATCACATTGGTTCATTAAGTATTTATTTCCACCAATTGTCAAGGATGTATCCATGTCAGAGGTAGTTACTGAGGAGCATGCCAATGCTTATCATTTATACTTTATTTACTCTCAATTTGGTACATTGTATGATATCATTCCACATTCTCCCATGTCGTCAACAAATGCAATAAAATCTACTCCGTGTCCCATGCTTCTATGGCCAGTTGACTAGATAGATGAGTCAAATGTCAATCTCTACATATCCACCCACAATTATTCCAATACCTCAAAATACCATATTCCATGCTTAGAACTCTGACATTAATTTTATGCAATCCACTAATTTGAATAATGATCAACAACCTAGGGGTAAGAATAAGAAGAAGAAGAAGAAGAAGAAAAATAAGAAGAAGAGGAAGAAGAAGAAGAAGAAGAAAAATAAGAAGAAGAAGAAGAAAAATAAGAAGAAGAAGAAGAAAAATAGGAAGAAGAAGAAGAAGAATTATTATCCTGGGAAAGGGATTGGTCAAACTCAAAATGTCAATACAGGAGGCATGAAGGAGAAGAATAAATTGAAGTTTCCTTGCAATATTTTCAATGGAGACCATCTCACCCATCGATGTCCTCGGATGGAATATATTCAATGCTATTTATCTTAGAAGGGAGCTCCAAAAAATTCCACTACTCTAATGAATCCATTCTCACCATAGCATCACACATAGCATCAACAAATGGTTGTGTCAAACCTTGCACCTCTATAAGGGGGTACACAGGGTAACCCATAGAAAGGGGGAAATACCTCAAATGCAAATGTTTACATGTGTGATCAAATGATTAATATGCAAAATCAAGCTCATAATTTTAATTATCCCAAGAGAAGTCCTTCAGCTAAGGATCGGTATTCATCTCAACATAGTGGCCCTTATAGATAGATAAGACATCATTTTATATAATGCTTCACCCACCTAAGGGTGTTCTATGACAGTTGGCACATAATCCTAATGCACATGCTAACCATAATTATAGTATTGTGGAAGATTTGTCCTAAGCACCATGTACCATGTCTACCCTAAAAGTCCTTCAAAGATTCSTCATGCAAAGGAAACCATTATTTTCTTCTATAGGAAAAGTATATCCCTTAGATACTCACTTAATTAATTTTAACATCGACTAGAGTCAGCCTAGGTTCCCCCACCAAATCACTTTTCAAATTCAAGTGATTTCGTGTGGGAAAAATATCTTCGAAACTATTTTCGATGAAAGAGCCTCGACTTGCATGACGTCACTGTCATGTTGGAAATATTTAGGTTCTCTAGATCTCATTTAATCGAACACATTGTTAAAATAATTTGATGGTTATATGTTTTAGCATCACATAATCATCGACACCTTTCTTATTGAGTTAGGTGGAAACACTATTTTGATTGAAGTCAAAGTAGTCGACACCCTACTAGATTATAATGTTTTTTTAGGGTATAGTTGGTTCTTCATGATGAAAGTTGTAGTGTTCTCAGTCTTTAGGGTCCTCTGTTGTCCTCATGAAGGGAAAGTAATTATTATTGATCAATTTTCCTATTGTGCGCTTGATTCTAGGAACATTTTTTATATGAACATTCTATTCGCCAGTAGTTCCATGAGTGTTTATGATAGTATTGGTGTTGTCATGTTCAATGATTCATCATTAATGGGTACATTTACCCTACCTCCACCATTCAATTCATCTCACACATTTTTTATATGTATGATTTGTTTGGGTGCTATTGAATCATAAGGTAGTTCCTTGGATTATAAATCAATTTTGTCCAACGTGTTAGCCATTCAATTAGATCCCTGGGTAGTACCTAATCCTTTGAAAGTAGAGTCATTTGGATCAAGTATGTCGTTGAGTGCAATAGAGATTTCCTCTCAAGTGATCTATTCAGATTTAGCTAACCTTGATTAGAATATCCAAAAGGATGTGGAATATGGTCAATACACTTTACTCATTTGGGATATCAACCCTCCCAATTCACGTGACTCCTTGGATTTGGAGTTAACTGTAGATGAGGGAATCCTAGAAGTCATGACTACAGTCAATAAATCATGGGATGACATGCATAACTGATCATAGTTTTTTCCCAAATTGGAATAGTCAGAGGGTGATGTAAAACTTCTTGATTCAATATAAGGGGCATTTTCTGGGTCATCCAGTGAAATGCTAAGTCTTAACCAGATTATGTTTTGGAATCCTCTTTCATAACTTGCCATTGAATTCTCCACTCTAATCCATGTCAAACATGAATTTCATCCCATGTCTTCATTGACATCATTAAGGAGATACAATAGCTCGTGAGAATGCTTAGTGTGTTTTTCATCAAGTTTTTCCTGATAGTGACCTAGTTCTAGTTCACAACCAAAATCATGATATGTTAGGAACATGGGAATTCGAACCTATGTTGTGTGGCCCCGAAATGGTGTGTCATATGTTGTCGATAAGGTCCCATGCATTTATGGATTATGAAAGGAATTTTTGGCCTATACCTCACAATAGGATCTACCTGAGAAAGTGTTATGCATAAGCCATAAAGTGTGTAGTTATTTGTACCATATTGTATTTTTAAGGTTTTTTTTTCAATTTTTTGTATTAAAGAGCATGAGTTGTTACTAGAGGTTTATATTGGATTTATTAATTTATGGACTAGTGTTGTTGATCATGTATAGAGGACTTTAGATACATTTTACTTAGTACTTTTTGGTTATGTTCATTCAAAAATGTGAGGTATGTGTTCTAAATTGGCATACAAAGATATGTTTTTCCCTGCATTCTAATCTTGCATTATTAATTGCCACTTTTTCTAACATTATTCCTTAGGTTCAACCCTGCTAGGTATTCATCAATAATTGGCAATCAATGTATATTTTAACCTTGTACAATTACTTGATGAAAATAGATTCTTAATAAAAATAGAAAAGACACAATGGCACACACATACATTACACAAATATTTTTACCCTGGAAACCTAAACCCGGAAAACCAACTACCTATTTAGTGTCCTACTTCTAATTCTTTTCACTCATCATTTTCTTCATTGGTTGCAAAAAAATATACATATAGGATCTCATGGAATCCAAACCCCTAATCCATTTACCTAGATTAGTCAACAACCCTAATTCCTTAACTCGAATTAGAAAACCATCGGAGAAATGTGCCGAAAAATCGCAAAAAACTGCCAATTGTTTTGTTTTGTTTTGCGGGGGGGGTCTTCCCCCGAACCCTCTTATAGGGGGACCCACGCCCCCCCCAAGGCTCCCATATCAGTTTACACATACTCATAATTCTCCCACTTGTTTTCTTTACATAGTACAAGGGGTTATAGGATTACATAGTCAACAATCTACACCAATAGAACATCTTAGGGCACACACATTTTTTTAATGAATCTGCAACATTCTTCGAAGTGTCTACCTTCATCATCAACACCTTTTTTTCTTGAACCATGTCTCTCACAAATTGATATTGAACATTAATATGCTTTCTCTTTGAATGATAAGTCAGGTTCTTCGCTAGGAAGATTGCACTTTGATTGTCAAAATATATACTTACAACTTGATGTACCAACCCAATACTTGAACACAATCTCTGTAACCATACTTCTTCCTTTCTTGCATGAGTGGATTCCATGCATTCAACTTTTGTAGTTGAGAGTGAAACTACATATTGTCTTTTGCTCATCCAATTGATTGCTCCTCCAAATAGGTTAAACACATACCCACTTGTATATGTTCTACGATTTATTTCTCCGTCCCAGTCTGCATCAACAAACCCATGTATGCACAACACTATTTCCAATCCTAGTGTTCCTTGGTAGCACAATCCATAACTAGTAGTGCCATGCAAATATCTGAAAAAATCATTTTTACTGTTGTCTAATGCTCCTTCCTTGGTCTTGACATATACCTTCTCAAAACTCCCATTGTGTGTGCAATGTCTGGTCTAGTACAGAGAATTACATACATCAAACTACCAATTTCACTAGCATATGGAACACATGAAATGTACTCTTCCTCTTCCTATGTATTGGGACATTGATATGCAAATAACTTTACATTGAAAAGAATAGGAACCTTGACCGATTTACATTCCTGCACATTAAACCTCTACAATATTGTCTCAACATATTCCCTCTGATTTAACCAAATTTTCCTATTTACCCGATCTCTTTTCATTTCCATTCCCAAAATATAATTTGTAGCACCAAGATCCTTCATGTGAAATTTAGAGGACAACAAATTTTTCACTTCTTGGACAATTTCCTTGTTATTTCCTATCAACAACATATCATCCAAATACAAGAACAAATAAATAATATTATCACCAACTAGTTTGAAATACCCACAATGATCTGCTTTTATCCTTGTGAAGACAAGCCCCAACCATCCTTGATGAGTGTTTTAACCCATACAGGGACTTTTTACCTTACATACCAACTCTTACCTTCCCTTCAGAAAAAATCCTTATGGTTTCTTCATGTAGATTTATTCTTCCATATCCCCATGTAGGAACGTTGTCTTCAAATCCATTTGTTCTACCTCAAAATCAAATACAACAACAATAGATAAAATAAATCTAATAGAAATTAACTTGGTAACGGGAGAACAAATTTCACCAAAGTCAATTCCCTCTACCTGTGAATAACCTTTTTCTACTAACTAGGATTTGTTTTTCTCCACTTTACCTTTTTCATTCAACTTCTTCTTAAACACCTATTTCCTGCCAATGGGATTTCTTCCAGTCAAAAATTCCACTAGATCCCAATCCTAATTCTTGTCCAAGGATGTCATTTCTTCAATGATGGCCTTTTTCTAGAGTTTTCCATCCTTTGAATACATAGCCTCCCTAATATTTCTAGGATCATCATCAGTAATAGACAGAGCAAAATTTGAATGAAAATCAATTGGAGTATACCTTTCAGATTTCCTTATTTCTTGAACCAATCTTTTCAATACTAGATTATGAGGACCTTCTTCCTCTGATTCATGTTCTTGTCTAGAGTCTGATTCATCATCCTTTAACTCAAACTCTATTTTCTCTGGTTGTTCCTTGGTAGGACTTCCTATTTGAAAACATATTTGATTTATCTAAATACCACATCTCAGCTATACACTACCTTCTTATTTTTTGTGTTCCAAAGCTTATAACCTTTCAGACCATCCTTATGCCCAATAAAGATACACTTTTTAGCCTTTTTATCTAGCTTACTCTTGTTTTCCTTTGGAACATGAACATAGGCCTCACATCCAAATACCCTGAGATGTGCGAGAGAGGGTTTCTTACTAGTCCATAACTCATGTAGATTCTTGTCATCCAATGCTGATGAGGGTGATTGATTGACCAAGTAACATCAAGTACCCAAAAACTTTACCCATATTTATTTTCCTCACCCAACACCACTAAGTATGCACCTTGATTTTTCCATTACCATCGTGTTCATCCTTTCTCCAAATCCATTATGCTGAGGTGTATATGGAGTAGTCTTCTGCCTTGATATACCTCACTTCTTACATAATTATTCAAATTCATTTCTATAGAACTCTCCACCATTATTATTCCTTGACACCTTAATTATTTTCTCAATTTGATTCTACACAAGAGCCTTAAACTCTTTAAACTCGTCAAAGACTTCCGACTTGTTCCCAAGGAAATATATCTAATAATTCCTTGAGAAGTCATCTATAAATAAGACATAGTACACATATTTTCCCATTGATGGAACTAACATAGGTCCAATGATCCAGGTGGATATCGGTGGCCACCCACCTTTTCCAACTGGCTCAAAACAGTTTTCTGACAATTTTGACAATTTACTATTTTTAGCAAGTTTTAACTTCCGAGGCCATTTTGAGGGCCTAAATGAAGGTTTTTAGAGATCAAGGTTCTCAATGATAGCCAAAGGAATATTGAGCCCCCAAAATGAATCTCCTTGATGATACCTTTCCAATGAGCTATCACATGCCTAAAACATAGATCGTATGCAAAAGTTACGACCCCGGGAAATTGATGTACTAACTTACCCAAACGAGGCCCACATGACTTTTGGCGCTTCATCTCGTAGGGTTAGGTTTTGGGATGTCTATGACTTTTGGCATTCTCATATATTGTAAAAAGGCCTCTAGAGCCTCATTGTAATCATCTTCTTGCAAATGCGAGTAGCCGTCACATCTCTTCTCAGAGATAAGATGCCACCATTCTAGCGAGTGTTTCACTCTGTATTTTTACAGTCTCTGTACATTTCTTTCATTAATAAAAATCATGTATTATTGTATATCTGTGTTTATGGTTGCATCTCTGATACATTTCTGTTATATTATTGAATATCTGCGATATCTCTGTGCATTTCCTTATTATATCTCCGCTCTCATTTCGTGTCGAAAATAATCCGGATCATCCAAAGACATCATTGCGCACCAACTGTAAAATTCACTCTACCCTCCTTGCACCAAAGGGGAATTTTACCCAATTCTGCTTCCCATATACACAATGTTCATCGAAATAAAAATCCACAGAGAAGTTAGACATAACTTCAACCATACCTTTACCATGTAGTAGTCAAAATCCCTTATATCCGATATGCCCCAATCTTTGATTCCACAACATAGTCTTTTCTCTAGAGAATATAGGAGTTTTTTCTTCTCCAGCTCCAATATTAGGAACAATGGAACTATTACACCTATAACTAATAGTTCTTCCATATAGTTATACAGAGTTCCAAACCTAAATCCATTCAGCAACACCATTTCCCCTCAAACCATCATGTAGGTTTCTTTCTCAAACATTGTTTTTACCCCTGCATCGTCCATTTTGATTACAAAAATCAAATTTCTATCCAAACCTAGGATGTGTAGAACACCAAGGTATGTTCTAATCCTTATCCATGATCTTCAACTTGAATTTTACTTGTCCTATGATTTTGGCTGTTGAGTAATCACCTAGGAAAACATCACCTTCATCATACCTTTCATATTCACAAAACTACTCCCTGTGAGGAGTCATGTTAAAGGATGCACCTGAGTCAAACAACCATGCCTCATGATTTGCATGTGTGATTGACGAAGCCAAGTACACATCCCCTCCTTCTCCTACTAAGGTTTTAGTTTCTTTAGAAGGAGCATCTTCAGATCCCTTCCCTCTCTCAACACTTTTGGATCTACATTGCTTCTTGAAGTACCCTTCTTTTCCACATATACGACATACCTTTACAAATTTTTTGAGATATTTAGATCTTCCATTAAATTCATATTTCCCACTTGAGGATTTAGATATATTTCTTTCCTGGGAGTGTCCTCTTGCAAATAATGTGTATGTGCTCTATCTTTCCATATATTTCTTCCTCATCTCCTCCAAAAACAAGGATGATACCACATCATCGAAAGTTAATGTAGTTGAATTACTACCTATGGACACAACCATACTAACCCATGAGTCTACTAAAGAGAACAATAAACTAATACAATTATCTTCATCATAAATATTAATATCAATAGATAATAGCTGACTTACCACAATATTTAAGGCATTCAGATGCTATGTCATTGAGTCTCCATCTTTCATCTTCATGTTATAAATATTATTCCATAAGAAAAATTTATTTACCAGGGACATAGACTGATAMAAATTCCCCAACTTATCCCATAATGTCTTGTTTTTAGCTTCCCGTGACACATTCAGTAATATTGAATCTAAGAGAGACAACCAGATTGTGCTCTTCCCCTTCTGATCCAACTTTTTCCAGTCTTTTGCTGACGTTCTTGTGGGTACAGTACCGGGTTCCACTGATATTTGTCTACCAATAGATCTTCCATCTTGAGCTTCCACGACTCAAAACTTTTCCCATTAAATTTATCGATCTCTATTTTCCAACTTCTCGTTGTTTATTTTCACCTAAAGAATCAATACCATATATCTCCCACTGTAACAAGGATTATCATGGACCCGAGCCAAACCATTAGCCACAAAGGCACTCCCTAAAGCCACAAACAACTCAGATACCCATCTTAATAAAAACAAAAAATATACAATGGCACACACACATTACACATATATTTTTACCCTTGAAACCTAGATCGGGAAAACCAACAATCTGTTTAAAGACACACCTCTAATTATTTTCATTCATCATCTTATTAGTGGCTGATGTATGTTTGTAGGTACTTCATGATTCCTTGAGTTGTGAGCTCCTTCCTTAATCCACTCATTAGCATTTTTTTTGTTATGTATTTCGGCCATCATTTCCTCTTCTAACCTCACACATTAGGGGGCATCTGTTACAATTGTATTTTCAACTCTAGGCCTTGAAGAGAATCAAATGATATAATAAATATG
This sequence comes from Picea engelmannii, assembly GCA_009831015.1. Lineage (NCBI taxonomy): Eukaryota > Viridiplantae > Streptophyta > Pinopsida > Pinales > Pinaceae > Picea > Picea engelmannii. Next base: position 1,333,595 of record ML781145.1, on the reverse strand, counting down.
AAACTATAACTTGTACCAAGGAAATTGATTGTAATATGACATAAGAGATCATGGACACACTTTTCCTAGAAAGAAGGGAAACTTGTTGTGGCTTCCTCATAGACAAGTCATGGTTGATCATTGTTTTCCCATACCAAACTCATTTCCACCCCTTATATATTCTAGAATTAGAGAGTTCTAAGGAGATCAACAAGAGATGGCTTGAGCATGATGCATTATTAGGAATGGTCCTTGTGCATGACCTATTTTCACCTAGTTCACATGCCTGAACCTATCTCTATGTTCCTCTAAGTTCCTATAAGAAGAGGAAAAACAAAGGGGATGGGCACAATGAAAATAGATTCTAAGCATCCTTATGCTGATGAAATTGTGTGAGAGTCTTTGGTCACCATTTCTCTATCATAGTTGGGTGTTGGGAATCAACACAAGTGAGGTGATAATCCTAGGTGAGAGACTATTTTTTCTTCTTGCCATGATACAATTAGTAGCTTCATTTATTCCAACCAAGCAAGTGCAAATAAGGAGGAGTTGAAGGGCTTGGATCAAGGAGTACAAAAATCTTTGCTCAAGGTAATCATTCTAGTTGTTGTAATCCTCTTTCTTTAATATAGATCTATGTTATTCCCCCTCCAAATTCTTTGTTAATGATCAATGTTATGTTTATGATTTGATTTTGGTGGATTCTAGTAGTACTTGAGATAATATATGAGATCTACTTTCATGCAATTTTATTTGTGTATTCCATATGATTTGAGAAAGGTTTT